>JANHFO010004371.1:39833-50786 GCA_032468095.1 Pareas carinatus
GTAACTTGAACAGCCTTTTTTTTTTAAAAAAAAATTATTGATGGGCTGCTGCTTACCAAGAAATGAGATGTCGTTACAGTAGTTTGACAAATTTCCTCCAGAGTTTTACATACTTGGCTCCTAATGAATAAAACCTTGTTCTGAGTTTGACTTTCCTGATGGAATGAATCCAGCTCTTGCGGTCCTATTAAGAAGGAAGAAAGGAGTTCACTTAAATGTAAGGACTATTAAGAGAAAAAATCTTGATTATTTTAGATGTGTCCCAGAAGGGACTTGTAGCTGCATGTCCACTTCTAGCAGAGTGGAATTCATTTTTAGGTATTAAGAAAATATATATGGTTGCTCAGCTCGCTCACAGTGACTCCAGTCAGCTTGTAAGGATAAAACTCCATTACAAAAGCCAGTAACCCCCCACCCTCCTGGTGACAACAATCAGACTAGCTACTTGATTGACTCCATATCATTCTGAGGTGTCCAGACCTGTTGGCAGAACCATGTCTTCAGGGCCATGTGAAAGAGGGTCAAAGTGGGGGCCAGTCTTATCTCCACAGGAATGATGTTCCAAAGAGAGGGAGTCACTACAGAGAAGGACTTTTTTTGGTCCTACTAGATGTTGATGGTGGTAGTAATAGTAGTAGTATTTCCTGTAGTATTTCCTGCTGCCTGCTCTGGTGGGCGGCCCTTCAAATATATCGGATTCCAAGCCATGAAGGGCTTTGAAAGTGACAACCAACATCTTCAATTGGATTTGCAAATTGGCAACCAATCCAACCCCTGCAAGAGAGGGCTGTGCAAATCTAGGCTTGTGCAAAACCATGTGGGCCATTGCATTCTGAACTGATTGAAGCTTCCAGATATTTTTTCAAGGGCAGCCCCATGTACAGTATATTGCAACAGTCAAGATGGTCAACATTACTTCTGTTTGATGAACAGATGGAGAAATGGGAACTTGGTACAGGCTCAAATATAATAAAGGATAGGAGATACTTCTAAAATTCCTTTGGATTGAGGGATTTTGGAGTTTCGCTAATTAGCATGTGCCTGTCAAACAATCTATTTATCTCACAATTATTTATTAATGAAACAGGTAACATTGTTTTGTGCCTTTGCCAATCCATCAAAAGGCCAACAGAATATTTTGGATGACAGGTCATTGGTTTGCCCTTAGAGAATGTTTTGATCATACAGCATTTCTGCTTTATTTTAAAATTTTGATGATCGCAGGATAAACAATTTTGCATGAACATGGAACCGGTAAACATACAGCTTCCAAGTACTGAGCATTTGCATTCCTTGATGTAGGAAATGGCATTTTGTATCACTATTCTGTGAGGACAAGTGGTCAAATGAATCTTAATTTTCTCCTCCTTAGAATATTTGCAAACTGTGGCTCATCAAATCTGTAAAGTAAGAAGATATAAATACAAATGCAGTCAGCCATAATCTAGCCATAAACATCGCAGGTTCATGAAGAATAAAAATAAATAAACCTGAAATTAAATAATATGATTATGGAAAGTTGTTCACTTTTATTTACCTCTGGCTTTTTTGGCAATTAAGATCTCTCAATAATTCTGCAGCCTGTAGAATTTGTATATTATTGACAGAAAAGTAGACCAAACATGATTACAAGCTTTTTTTTAATACTTTGTATTACAATGATATATTTTTTAAGGAAGCTGAGTCCATGTTCCAATAAAGTTTGCTCGATGGATTGATCAGTTGATTTGAATGCTAGCTGCCATGGATAGGGGATTATCATTATCAAATAAATATCAAATGTGAAATATTTTATTCTGGATTTGCCCAATTTCAAATTGAGTGTAACAGAATAACAGAGTTGGAGGTCTTCTAGTCCAATCCCTGCTCAGGCAGGATGGTTTACCAGCGATGGCAAACTGATGCCACGCATGCCAGAGGCGGCACTCAAACCCCTCTCTGCTGATACACTGCAGCAAAGTTTTAAAAAGCCTATTCTTTAGAGGGATGTAGGGCTTCCTTGCCACCAAGTAATGATGGTGGCGACCAGCCCGCGAGTAATTGGAGAGAAGGGGGGCACCAACAGGCATGAGGGGCGCGGACAGCAACAAGGCAGTGGTGGGGTTGCTGGGGGAGGCAGGGGCATCACCAGGAGGCATGAGGGCATCGTTGGGGGAATGCGAGGGGGTGCGTGTTGCAGTGTTGGCACTTTGTGATACATAAGTGGCTTTTGGGTTGCCGTTTGGGCACTCGGTCTCTAAAAGGTTCGCCATCACTGGCCTATACCATTCCAGACAAATGGCTGTCCAATCTCTTCTTAGAAACCTCCAGTGTTGCAGCCTTCGCAACTTCTGGAGGCAAATTGTTCTACTGATTAATTGTTCTTCGTGTCAGAAAATTCCTCCTTAGTTCCGAGTTGCTTCTGTCCTTGATTAGTTTCTATCCGTTGCTTTTTGTTCTGCCTTCAGGTGCTTCGGAGAATAGTTTGACCCCCTCTTCTTTGTGGCAGCTCCTCAGATAATTGTCGATGTTGTCACATCACCAGCCTAACCTCCAAGAAGATCAGAATTGTACTTCAGTGGGTCTGTTTCAAAAGCAAACGTTCCTCTGAAATTAAAACATCTTCCGCCAAGTATGAACCAATCTATATCCCAAGTGTACAATAAATCAGGTCAAGATGTACCTAGTGGAGTGGAAATTTCACAATCTCCTTGATCTGTTCTGCAGCCCAGAAACAATTAGCATTCCAGAAGAAGATTGGTAAAAATAAATAGTAGGGACTTTTGAAAGAAAGAAAAAACTCAATTCAGGATGGCTGAATTGGTGGCTAGTTTTTCTCTTTGTGATTTTCTCAGCCTTCTTTGTCAATTCTTAGCTGGTCAGATGTCTGGGAACACCTGGGAACATGGCATAGATGTCTGGGAACAATGTCCTTATTTTGTATGATATTATACTATAGTTATAGTAACTCTCTAAAGAGGCAGTTTGGCATTCCAATTACCATATTCTGGATAGCTCCCAATCAAAATGATTTTACTAGCTGGGAAAAAAATATTGCATTTTCTGCCTAAGAATCTTGTTGCAATTTCAAAACCAATTGGGAAAGTCAGCTGCTCTTCAAAGGTCAACCGGACTAGCTAAATCATTCTTTTCCAGTTTAACTCTACCATGTTATGAAACTAGAATAAAGCAAAGGTGTGTGATCACTTGCCTGGGACCTGTGAGGTAGGGTGGAGGGGGGAAAATCTAAATAAATAAAGTTAATTACATTGTTGACAGTGCACATTTAATGCCATTAATCCAGGAATTCCTTGCACCTGGCTGGCTGGGGAATTGCAAACACACGTCTGTTTATTTTCCGCAAAGAAGAAGAGACTTCAGTTTCCCCCTTCCTGGTTGCATTATTAGCTCAGCGACGCTAATAATTTTGGATGGAAACGACAAGCCTTTCTTTGGACAGGAATTTTAACTGAACTTGGCATCTGATTCAAGAGCACTGCCAAATGGAGTTGGAGTTTCCAAACCTTTGCCCCTGTTGCTCCTGTGGTGCTATGGAAAATCCGGTTTTGGTCACCACGATATAAACAAAATGTTGAGACTCTAGAAAGGGTGCAGAGAAGAGCAACAAAGAGGATTAGGACCCTGGAGGCTAAAACATATAAAGAACGGTTGCTGGAATTGGGTATGTCTAGTTTAAAGAAAAGAAGGACGAGGGTGTAACATGAAAGCAGTGTCCCAATATTTGAGGGGTTGCCACACAGAAGAGGGCCTCAACCTATTCCCCAAAGCACCTGAGGGCAGGACAGGAAGCAGCAGATGTAAACTAGTCAAGGAGAGAAGCAGCCTAGAACTAAGAAGACATTTTCTAACCGTGAAAACAATTAAGCAGTGGAACGACTTGCCTCCAGAAGGGGTGGTTGCTCCAACACTGAAGACTTTTAAGAAAAGACCGGATAGTCATTTGTCTGGAATGGTATAGGGCAGTGATGGCTAACCTTTTAGGCACCGATTGCCCGAACGAGTTGCAGCTGATGAATTGCGACTTGTGACATCATCACCCGGCACCGCTACTCTGTTTCTGAGCATGTGCAGCATGGTCCTGTGACATCATCACCCGGCGTCACTACTCTCTTTCTGAGCATGCTCAGCTCTGGGGCAATGCTGGGGCAACGTGGCTCGCGTGCCAACAGAGAGGGCTCTGCGTGCCAGCTGGGGCACATGTGCCATAGGTTCGCCATCACTGGTATAGGGTCTCCTGCCTGAGTAGGGGGCCAGAGTATAATTATAAGCTGCATTGGTCCTTTCTCAGTAGGCATCAACACTGTGGACTTTTCTGACATGCTTCCTGATGCACTCACTCGTTGATTTCTTCTTCTTTTTTTTGGTTTTTAAAACTCTTTATTAATTACAACTTTAAAAATATTTACCATAGAAACGTATATACATTTTGTGGTTCTCCTTTTTCTCTCTCCACATGTCTTTAAGAGGTTGTTTATTGTTTCATGCTTCTTTTCTCGTTCTTCATCAACCGTCTTTCCTGGGTTGTTCTACGTCGTACCAACTCACTCGTTGGTTTCATTCACTTCTGCGCTTTATCCAGAAATCTTCATCCTACCGCAAAAGGCGCAGATACCCAAAAAAGTTGATGAGTGACAACAGGGTTGGTGAAAAAGTCGCTTTCCTTGCCAAATAATTAACAGTGTTGTCCCTTTGTTTAAAAAAAAAAGGCTTCTTAAGATAATGAGTTTAATGTCTACCTGCGGCTCAGCCAATCCTTCCCTTTCCTTTTGAGGCAGATCTACTGGAAGATAAGCCCTCTCCAGAAACAATGCTTGTATCTAGTCAGGGCAAGCCCTCTTTATCGGACTTTGTTTTGCTCCGAATGAGCGAAAGAGGCATAAACAGGCCAGCCAATTAGAGGAAGTCGCCGGTAAATGACCACAATGTTCAGGCATGTTTTTGCAGCTGAGAGTCCACGCTCTGCTCTGTCAAGGGTGGATGAGGGTGGCCCTTTTAAAATGAGCCTCCGGTCCAGCTAACTCTTCATGGGGGTGGAAAAGAAAAAGAAAAAAAAAGGAAGCTAAGGGATTATTAAACTGCAGGTAGGCAGTGCCTGGAGAGTGATTTAGGAATGCGAGCCGGCAAAAGGTCCTGATGACAGCGGACTTTGCCCAATACCTGTTGTGTGTATATATATTGTAGCTCCAGCAGGAGACCTGCTGGAAACCTGCATTGTCTGAGAAGGAAGGAGCAGGTGAGTAACTGGAGCGACAACTTTCCATTCCTTTCCTCCTTTTGTGGAGACAGCGTTTTCTCGCCAGCTTTCATCTGCCCAGATCTGGTGAATCAAATTCAGCAAATACAAAAAAAAAAGGCTGTTTGAGAGATCCGACTGGGCAAACAGATCGATCGGGGAGCCCAAAATGACGTTTGTCACGCCTGGAAGGTTTGATTGCTCTGAGCCCGAAGGGGGCAAAGGTTTCTTATTAATGAAAGATTCATCAAATCAAAGAATGAAGGCAAGGTGGATTCCTTCATTGAAAAGAAGTAAAGATGGATTATGTTGTCTTAATTCTCTGGAAGTCCTCTCCTTCCTTTAATGGAAAATCATTGTTTTAGCAGACTTTTCACCTTCGGGCTATGATTAAAAAAGCGTATTTAGGGGGAAGATAACTTGCTTTGATGCGGTGAGTTAAAGTGTTATACTTTGAAAAAGTATAACAATAAGAACAAGTCCAGTGAAACCCAGAATTCCACCCCACCCCCCAAAAAACCCCTATTAGATTACATCTAATGCTTTCCTGAATTTGAATCTTATCACGGATAAGAATCTTGTTGGAATTCTTTATTAGCTTTCAATAAACTATGCTTTTTTTTAATTTGAAGCAGTTTTCGGGTTGAGAAGCACAGGACAGAGTCATCATAATTGTTTGCGAGATGCTCCCAAATGCATCTTTCTTTCTTAGGAAGAAGGCGCAGTGCTTTGAATTTAATGAATAGATTCTTTGATGCAATCGCAAAACTTCAAGATTACTCATTTGGAGTGTCTCTCTTTCGGTTTCTGGTGACCTGAGCATGCAACCAACTGATAGATCATTACAGGGAGGGATGTCACAGGAGCAAGAAAAACTCACCCTTGAAATGTTTGGCTGTTCCAAGGAGTTATTTAAAATAATCACTTGTTCCATCATGCAAAACATTCTGTCACCGGTGACTTCATTAGGAAGTGCTGGGAAAAAAGGCAGGACAAATTCATAATTAATGAGGAGGAACTAAGTTTACAAGCTGGAGATATTTGACTGAACTTCTGCATGAAGTTGTTTAACCTCTTCGTGGAATCTGTGACTGACCGTGAGTCTTGGTTACATCTGGAAGCATCCCAAAATTTGCAGTTACGTTAATCTCAGGGCTGCATCCTAGGAACTACGTGTGGTTTCTTTTCTTTTCTTTTTGTGTATTTGCTAAATGCAACTTTTAAAAAACAAAGTCAAAGTCAATGGTAGACTGGTTTTAAACTGAGGAGATGGGTTGAAATGTTTGCACGTCTGTGAATGTCACTGAATGTTTGCCAGCCAGTCTGAAATTAGCCTACACTGCAGAGTTGTGATGACGCTTAGTTGGACAGAAAAGGCTTTATGGAGGAAACAGAAGCTTTTTCCCCCAAAGGCAATTGGGATTGTTGTTGATAATGATTGATGGGAAGGTTCTCGCCAGCATAAAATAATAAAATAGGCAACACAAAATGCAATAATTTTGTATATATGATGAAAGCTCTTTAATTGCCTTTAATATGTTTATAGTGAAATACTGATAATCTACAACTAAATCTGTTAATTAACTAGCAGAAGTGTAAATTCTGCATGTTATTATATTTTTGGTTATATAAATAATGACAAATCTAAAATTAAAAAAGAGCTACAAATGAACGAAGAAATCATTCTAAAATCTATCACTTGCTTTTAAATGAACTGAACTAAGCAACAAAAAATAAACTTGGTCCTTATCAATAACTCTAACCTTGGAATAGTATTTAATCTAGTTGAAATCATAACTGCTACTTCATAATGTCTAAGTAATAAGAGCAAAATATGAATATGGCATGCTTCTAAACCAGTTAACATGTAGTTACATACCAATTCCTGTTTTATTTCATATATTGACCTATAGGATTTGGCGATAGTATAAATAAAGGACAAGTTATTGTCCAAATGTAATACATGGGGATAAAATGGTGGTATTCTTATAAGTAATGGATGAATAGGTGAGCTGAATGTCTATGGAGATTCTCAGTCATTCAGGTCATGGTTATCCCAAAGGTTCTTTTTCAAAAGGCAACTGAACTTTCTTTTTTCTTGAAGACGTTTTGTTTCTCAATCCAGAAGCTTATTCAGTTCTGACACAATAGAGGAGAATCCTCCACCATTAAGTCAGAACTGAAGAAGCTTCTTGGACAAGAAGTGAAACACCTTGAAGGAGAAACAAAGTCCAGTTGCCTCTTGAAATAGCACCTTGGGACAACGCGTGAACTGCATTCATCATTTATTTGTTTAAATTTTAAATTTTTGTTTAAATTTACATTTTTGTTTAAATCATAGTACAATATGCAATGAAGAATATGTTTGTTGTGTCCAGGGCAGGCAGTACCTGGCCCGGGAATGCCCCCCTTCGCCCATTGGTCAGCTGCCCCTTTGAACCCTGTTATAAGGGACAGCCAGCCACATGTGGGCTGTCTTTAACTGCCACTTACCCTATGCAATAAACGTGTTGCACCGAGCCAGCCTCCGTCTCGTTCCTAACAAACCTCGACTACCGGACTACTACAATGTTCACCATTTCTGGCTGACCATCACAGTGCAGACATAAATGTTCTATCAAAAGGGTCTTCCTAAATTGTTCTTCTAACATGGTCAGGGGGAGAGCATTGACATTTGCCAAAGGATAAACCTTTTTATGTTTAGGAACCTTTAACTGCGCTAGACAGGAAACAGATACTATATTTGAAACTTTTTCTAATAGGAAGAGTTGGGGTTGGAACCAGATCACATTGGCACAATATAAATATCTCAGGAGCATTAAACTGAGCAGTAAGACGTGCTTCACAATCTACAAAGTTGATCCTTAGTCTATGTCATCAAGGTAGAATAAAACCACCTGTCTACCAGGTTAGCTACTGGTTATCAATTTGTTGGTGTAGTGGATCCAGCATCTAGCTAGAAACTGGGAAACTGGGAGATTTCTAGAACTGGGAGGATTCTAGTTCTACCTTAGACAAGAAGCAGAAGACTGACCTTTGGGCCAGTCACTTTCTCTCAACCCTAGGAAAGAGGCAATGGCAGACCACTTCTGGAAAAAAAACCTTGCCAAGAAAACTGCAGGGATGTCTCTGGGCAATGTCCAGAAATTGGACACAAATGTACAAAAAATGTTTTTCTTCATCCAGTGAACAAGGATTTGTTTAAATTCTCCATTGCATCATAAATTATAAACAAAGTTGCATGAATGGCCTCAAAAGACCTCTTTGATCAAAAATGAACACTGCTTGACAACTTTGTGGAAATCATAGACTTCGTTTACTCTTGACTAAAATGGGTTCAGCTTATTAGTGTAGTATATTTTTCTGTTTATCAAAGAGTGTGGTCAGTGTATTGTGCAAACTCAGGCCCTAGAGTTAGACTCACTAATCTGTAGCTCTGTTAATCAAATTAATCAGTAGCACGCTGTGCAGTGACAACCATTTTCTTTCCATTCCACTCATCTTCTTAGTTTGCTGGGACTTTAAAATGATAAATGCCAGATCTATTGACCTTCCTTTCTGAAAGAAAAGGCCAAATTAAGTTGTTGATAGGAATGGTAAGTAAGCCACCAGCATATAAATAGGTTTTCACAAGTTTTCATAGAACACTAGTATTCCTTTTACACATGGAAAGCATTCTACTGAACATCAGTTTCAAACTGTGTCTGATTCTGTATTTCTTTAAATTTTTCATTTTAATTTTTTGAGGGGAGTTTTCATAGTTCTTTAAAATTCTAGAGCATTTTTTAAAAAATTAAATATAATTTATTGAACCAACATAAGTACAATAGTTCAAGTATAGTTTTGTTCCTTTTTCAATGTTCCACATGCGTGTCGCAGGTTCTACAGAACGTTTAATCAAGGTACTGTAATTCTTATTCAGAAGCAAACTTAGCCTAGTAAATTCAGAGTAGATTTTTTTTCTTGCTTCTTTCTTTATACAGGATGGTAGGTAGTTGGCCAGAAGGAAACTAATAGGCTGTAGTTGCAGAAACATACATTTTGTAGTTGCAGAAACATAAATTTTGCTCATGTCAAATATTGGTTTATTTAGTTATTTATTTTAATCTTTATCCTGCTTTCCTTCCTAAGGACTAGTGGTTAACAATACAATAAATGAAAACAGCATAAAATAATCAGGAGATTGTGACTCTGAAAAAAAGAGTAATGTAAAACTGTCAACTGAGTTACAGAGTTTGCCCTCTGCCCCTAGGGTAGCATATGAGCTTTATTGCAGTCAATTAGTACTCAAGATAGTATGTCTCATTAAAGCTAAGGAGAAAGAGACACAGCCTTATCTATCACCTTCAAAAGCCAGTTAAAGTCCATATCTTGACTCAGTGGCAAAACCACTAAACATGGTCCTGATGAGTTTTGACAGGAAGATATTCTATAATATATTCAAGATCAAGAGAAGTGATAGTACTTCTACATACTGCACTAGTGAGGCCACCCTTGAAATACCGCATCCAGTTCTGGTTTCCAGAATACAAGAAAAAAGACACTGAGTACAATGAGTAACAAAGATGATAAAGGATCTGGAAGCTAAATCGTACAATGAACAGTTGAAGGTGCTAGGTATGTCTAGTCTAATGAAGAGAAGGATTAGGGTGACACGGTAGCTGTCTTCCAGTGCTTGAGGGGCTGTCACAGACAAAAGGAGGTTGACTTAATCTCCAAAGCATTTGAGGACAGAACAAGAAGTAGTGGGTGGAAGCCCTTCAGAGGGAGATTCAACATGGAAATATGGTGGAATTTCCTGGCAGGGAGAACGATTAATCAGTGGAACAGCTTGCCTCCTTGAGTCGCAGATGCTCATTGGAGATTTTCAAGAAAAGATTGGGCGGGCATCTGTCCAGGGTAGAATGTCTCTTGTTTTGGGCAGGGGATTTGACGAGAAGACCTCCATGATTCTGTGATCCCAAAGCTCTGTTGGTTCAATTTTACCAACTCTCTCCCTAAAGTTTGTGAATTCCAGAGCAAAATGTTGGTGATATGAAAGAAAGAAGTAAGCTGAAAAGGAAAACATCTTCAAAATATCCAGGAGTCAAGTCAATGGGTGTAGAGGTCAGAGCTAGTTCCTTGATTGAATCCAGAAATAATTAGATAATCAATGAAGACTGAACAAGACTAAATGTTAGATCAATTCCAGGAAAGAGGTGAAATGTATTTTTAACCAGGTGGCTGTAAGGACCAAGTAGATTCATTTCAAGCACATCAAGGGCATTAATGCAGCTGAGTCGATCGATAAGCTAGTGTTTCTCAACCTTGACAGAATTTAAGATCTGTGGACTTCCAGGATTCCTGGGTGGGGGAATTCTTGGGATTGAAATCCACATATCTTAAACACTGATCCAAACTATGAGTCTTGTTCAACCAGAAAGTCGCTTTACATGAGATAAAAATGGGATGGATCATGAGTTGTTGTGAGCACTTTACACATTAATATTTTACTTCTGGCTTGGGTTTCTTTTTTTTCCATTTTATTTCTGGACCCAGCATGCATTTTTGCGTTTGAAGAAAGATGGACATTGAAATAGTAAAACTGAAGACCCACCCATCCTTTATATACAACACATGTTCATGTTACAATCTTGCCTTTTTTAAATTTTTATTCAAGAGTTTTATAAGTACATAAAAACCAGAAAAAAAAGAAAAATACTTTTTTTAAACCCCTCCTT
>JANHFO010004372.1:3747-18147 GCA_032468095.1 Pareas carinatus
TTTTTATGTTTTCTGTACACCGCCCTGAGTCCTTCGGGAGAAGGGCGGTATATAAATTTAAATAAATAAATAAATAATAAATAAATAAATAAAGCAGCCTTCCTCATTTCCCACAAGAAACTTTCCTGCCCTTTTCAAGAATGTGTAATTAATATTTACATATTTCAAGAATATGTAGTTAATATTTTCCATAGATAGCATTTACATTTTGAATGTTTAGAATGTCAGCATACACTTTATATTTACAGGAATTGTCCACTTCAGAATGTAGTTCTAACTTTAACTTTCTTATAATGTAAGTTCTTTATTAAAATATATTTTAACTCTCTGCTTCCATAACGCTAATCAATTCCCCCCGCCCTCCTTCTCCCCCTCTCTGTGTCTACTAGGCTCTTGAACAACTACAAGATCTCTGCTGTAGTGTTCTCCAAACTGTGTGTAAAGCCACTGACCGTCTCAAGGCAGTGGGAACAGCATCAAGTCAGAAGGTAAATGCATGTGATTCTTGTACAGAAGTTATGAGGTTATGCAATTGAATTATGCAATAAGTACTCTTTCCTCTGGCTAGTACTTGGAGTAGAGTTGCAGCATTGCTCATCATGGGGTAACGATTTTCATTCTTGCTTCTGTCTCTGATTAATTCCTCAGTTGAGGGAGTTCATTAGATACTGATAGTAAAAGTAAGAGCTAGAGGACAGAGTCGTTTGAATGCTCTGAACTTCCATAAATTTAAAAAGTGGACAAAGAACACCTCCCAGCACTGGATATCTATCATATATCTAAATAGCTAATGGGATACCCAAAAATTAGAAGAAAACAATATTATTTTAAAATTTACTGAAATGTCACTAAATCAACCCCGAGCAATTTTCATATCTCATATGAGGCCACCAATATTTTCCAAAATCGTGCTTCAAATGGTATGAGATTTCAGACATTTTGTGGGAATGGACTCTTTTAGAAGTAGCCTAAGATGGATTCTTCTGTTTTCTCCTCCAATATATTGTATGACACTGTGTAGTGGAAGATTGTTTTAATTCTGTTTACAGTCACACCATTACTAAGTATCTAAATAGTTGATTTTTAAGAAAAGGAGATTAGCAGGGAATTGGGTTATCATTTGGAATCAATATGCATATTTTTGGTAGACTGTGTTTTTCTCTAACAGTAGGCAAAGTGTATGAAAAATAAAAAAACAGCACAAATAATCATTTTAATGATACAAAATAAGTTGTATGGATTTCTGAATGTATACACATTATCTGCTTATGACTTTATCATACATACCAAGAGAAAGTATATTTGTAGATCAGGGTTGAACTGTGGGGTCCTTGGTGCTCTCTGACCTTGATTCTTTTCTTTTTTGGTTTTCATTACCAAACTGGGTAGCATCATCAGTGCTAGTAGGGAGCAGGGTTTGCTCTCATAAATTCATGAATGTATCATAAATTCTTGGCGTTGCAACTGGATTCATATTTCCTTAAAGCAAATCATACAGAACATAGTGGACCTCGTTTCTGAATAGAATTGCACTGTAGCCTATTGTAAACCATTTACATTCAATGGTGCTGCCAGGTATGAGGTCCTAGGAAGTAGTGGACCTGAGCCTTTCTGGCACCGAGGACCAGATTCATGTAAAACAATTTTTCCAAAGACCGTGGGAGGGTAAGATGGTTTCATGTGCAACCTAAATCCGACACATAGGCAGATGAAGCTTCTGACATAGGTTCACTCACCCGCCACTTGCACAGGCCGGTTCCTAACAGGCCATGGACTGGTACAGGTCCACGGTCCGTGGGTTGGGGACCCCTACCTTAGAGCAGGGCTTTTCAACCCTGGCTGGTACGCTGGTACCTGGCAGGTGGTACGTAACAACCACCTTGTCTAGCTTCAGAAGCCGCGACAGTGCTGTACATGCCTGGGGTGAAGTTGGCTAGCTAGGCTGTGGTGTTGCCCACGCACTGGCACACAGAATTGGTGCCCTTGAGTACAGCTGTTCAGCGCTTCCCACAGCATCAATTAACTGTAGCCAAGAGTGCCATTTCTGCGCTTCAGAGCGTCGGCAACATAGCTGACTTCGCCCTAGGCATGAGCAGCACTGTCTTCTGAAGTTAGACAGCTAGGCTGCAATGGTGGTACATGACGCTCACCTTGTCTACCTTCAGAAGCAATGGCAGCACTGCACAGCGAAGTCGGCTGATGGTTAGAGAGAGGAATAGAAGAGGAGAGGATTCTGTCAAGACAAGCATGCCCGCCTCTTCCCCCGCCCTCCATGCCGGACTACCAACCGAAAATGGTTGGGGACCCCTGCTGTAGAGCCTTACCAACATATTTCCACATTCATAAGATCAAAACAGTTCTCACAGAAGTAGTAAAAGAGTGGCTGAACTGTACCACTTTAGATCACAAGATTTATTTTTTCATGCTTTTATTTATTGTATCCCACCATTATTATTTTTACAAATAACTCAAGGCAACAAACATATCCAACACAACTTCCTCCTCTCTTTCCCCACAGCAACCCTGTGAAGTGGATTGGACTGAGAAAATGACTAGTTTAAAGTCATCTGACTGGTTTTCATGGTTAAGAATCATATGGTACATTCATCACAGAAACATAGTAAAATAAAGATGCCTGGCATATAAAATTCTGGGCTTCCAGTTTTCTTAAAGGAAGGACTATTTTTATTTATACTGAACAGGCAGTCAGTACTAAGAGCCACATTTTCAGTTAGAAGTAGTTCAAGCCAATAAATTTAATATCTCAGTGAAAAATAAGCTTGTTATTCATAAGAACTAGGTCATTCGTTGGAAATAGTTTTCCAAGTACAATTTGTATAGACTTCTGTTGTTCCCCGTGACCAAAAAAAACAAACTAAAGAATACAACTGTGGCAAATTTATTGATCTTTAAAGCATAGAATGTACAAAGGCTCAGTGAGTTTATTTTGGAGTGGTGTGATGCTTGTTAATTTTTAACGGCATACTGAAGTACATGCCATACATGTCAGTCTTTGTGGGAACACACTTCTCATTTTCTTGGCCTTGCCTATCACTCTTTGCTCTGTTATCATCTGTAGTTTTTCATCTTTGCAGGAACTGTCAACTCAACTCACCTTGCATCAGGACACTATGCAGAAATTGCTTTCAGAGCCTTGTCTACTGGAGCTCCAGTGCCGTGGAGGCTCCTTGCTGGCACAGCTACCTCCATTGGGACCCTGCAGGTGAGGGGCCGCTTTAGAAGATAATACAATATTAGTGCAGATACTCTTTGCCTCCCTTTCTAAAACTTTTCACATTCCTGTTGGTTATCTAAAGTGCATGAAAAAATCCCAACAACTCTTCATAAGTACTCTTCATTGTTTTAAGTGAGCTTTCCTGTGCATTGAATTTGTACAATAAAGTGATATCAGGATGTGACTGTATATACTGCTTTATGTGTAGGGTGGAATAACATAGTTTGACAACTTTCCATTATAATGAAAACAATTTCTTGGTTACATGGTATAGCTACCATAGTAAGTCGGCTGAAGTACTAATTATATTTTATCTGAATATTTCTCCATCTACATCTCTGTTGTGGGTTATACAATTTTGCCTCTTGCTTTTTATCTTAAAAGAACAGTCACAAAGCTTCTTTTCCTATGAAAAATGAGATTTGTTTTACTATTAAGAAGATACTATTTGCATTAGCAGATGACTGTAGTTTGTTCCTATAGCATAAGGAGGTGGAAAGCCTTGTTTTAAGCCAGCGAAAAACTATAAAACACCCGTGTAAGCAGCCCAACAATCCAACATAGAAATATGTTGACTTCCAAGCGAATTCCCTCTCCTCCTCCTTTGTTCTTCATAGCTAATGAAGGATTATTTAGCTAATTCTTGATAGATGCTTATCTAAACACTCTTCTTAAAACATTCTTCTCACATTTGCCCTTTAAAACACAGCAATGGTCAATCGGTGTCCCTCCCTTCCAACTGTTCGTGAACTATAATTCCTAGGATCCATTGGAGACTCTGGTAGGAACTGCTGGGAACTATAGTTCAGGAACATTTGGAAATTAATTATGTCCAAGTGGGGATTACATTACAATCTGGGATTACATTGTCCTTTTTGAGCAAATGCTCTTTTTATGCTGTGCTGCCCCAAAGCTATATTTCCCCCCATCTTGTAGTACACAAACTGTGGATGCCACAAGGCTCTATCAAGAAGTAGATGAAGCTCTTCATGCACTTGTCCAACTCAGCAATCGGTGTCTTGAGGTATTGCAGCAGGAGAATAAGAACTTGCAGGTAATTAATTTCTAAGATTTGTTTCTCTGGGAAGAGTTGGCTGTAGTGAATGTCATTAACCAAAGAAAATAATTAGTCCTAATGTTTGTACCCACTAAAGGAGCTTCAAAAAATGAAAGTAGGCAGCTATTCTCCACAAATGGAATGGACAAGTCCTAGGCTCAAAGCATTCCTTTGTTGATTATTTTTATTATCCTGGTAATACACTCATGAACATTCCAGACTTATGACTTCTTGAAATCCTGAACCTTCTTGCTAGGGATTGTTGAATGAGATGAATAGCTGTGGATGCCATCACTTCAAAAGCCAAATTTTCTTTAGACTTGAGATGAGTGGGAGGTAAAATGGCTCTGAGGGGAGTTAGCTGACTGAGGAAAAAAAGCTATGTAGGAGTTCCCAAATGAAGATAGGTGTTCCCAGTGTTGTGCAGAAATGCCACAATGGGAGAATGTATTGAATTTGCTGTCTTCCTCAAAAGCTGAAAAAGGCTTAAAGCAGCCTTTCCTAGTTTCATCCATTGCTAACTATCCTGGAAAATGCGGTCTACAAAGCTGGAGCGCACCTGGTTCAAGGGAGGATACCTTAAATATTTCAATAGATTAGTAGAGTGGCTAAAAAAAATAGTGAAGGCTACCCCTGGGATTGACCAACATTGTTTTTTCCTTTTTCCTCTGATCTCTCTTTCTCCATAGGTTCAGCAGGAAGGCAAAACATGCCTTCAGTCTGGTGACAGCAGTGTAGAAAAGGTGGGTGGGAGACCAGCTGAGGGGCTAACTGAAAGAACCTCCTTGGAGAAGAAACTGTTACAAAACCTCAGATCTTCAGGGAAGTCACAGGTCACACCTGAAAACAGTTCTGTTCCTCGAGCCCGCGCATGCAGCATCAGTGCTTCTTCCTCACCTAAGCATGGCTTGGGGCTTGGTGCCAAGTTTGGTTCCTCTTGTAGTTTAACTTCTCTCTTCCAGCCACTTACCAGTCCCAAGGGCTCTCCTTGTTGTTCTCCTGCCCGAAGCAGTGTCCTAGACAACAGGAAGAAGAGCCAGGGGCCTCTCACCACTTCCAAAACACCTGCATCTCCAGCTAATAACCTGGCATTACGAGCCTTGAGTGATCCGGGTCGCCCTAGTGTGCATATACGTGGTCTGGAAGTAAGCAGCCGGGAATTGGCAGACAGGAGCTGTTCTCCCCGTGAACATGTACTGTTGGGACGCAGCAGAACTCATGTTGCTGAAGCACCTTGGGGGGCCACACCTCGCATGGAAAGAAGGCGTTGCCTTGGGTGAGTAAGGAGACGAGAGAGTTTGTAGCTTAGTTGTTCCACAACAGAATGGTAAGATTAAGAAGTTGTTGATTGCTTGGAGGCTTAATTTTTTTTTAAATACTAGATATACAAGAAGGTTTGACTCAAGACATTCTGGTACATTCTGGTACATTCTGGTATAGAAGCTTTAAATCAGAGATCCCCAACCTGTGAGCCATGGCTATGAGCGGTTTGGAACTAGGCCGCGGAAATGGCCAGCAAGCATGCGCATCATCACTTACATGGGCAGCTGGCGACTGCATGCATGCACACTACATTTGTGGAACCATCCTCTGCCCCCCGCTCCACAAAGCCAGAAATATTGCGGAACTCTGCTTTAAATGATTTCTTCCCTTCAGAACCTGTCCTTTTCATCTCAGAGTGTAATATAATAATTATGGCTTTTAAACTGCAGGGAGCAATATTAGGGGAAATTCTCAAACAATAACAGCAATTTCACAGTGGGATCAATTACCTAGTGACCTTCCTTGTGCTGAATGTTCTCAGACAGAAGCTTGATAGGTATCTGTCGGGGATGTTTTTCTTAGATTCCTGCACTGAGCACTGGGGTTGGCCTTGGTGAGCTAAATGCTTTTTTCTATTTCGGTATGAACATCACTTTCTTCTATGTTAAGTCAGGCTCTTCAGGTATTGTATCCAGCTCTTGTCACCACAGTAGTAACAGACACATTGGAACATGTTCAGATAAGAGCAGTGAAGTTATTCAGGTAATTCAAACAAGAGACCTTGAAGGAACTGGAAATGTCTAGCCTTTTGAGAAGGATATGGTGGAGAGTAGGATAGCAGTACATGAAAGGATCATCACGCCAAAGAAAATTAAGACTTATTCTTCATCAGTCCTGAATGCAGGGTACCAAATAATGAATTCAAGTCATAAGACGATTTCCAATTGAATGTTAGAGGGAAAACTATTTAATAGAACAATTCAAGCAGAACCAATTGCCCAGAGAAATGGTGAATTCCCCTTCACTAAATGTGTTCAAGAAATGACTAGACAACTATCTTTCAGGGAGGCTTTAATTTGGATTTTAGCATTAAGTAGGGGGTTGGACTTCATGACCTACCGTGTTTTTTGCTCCATAAGATGCACCTGACCATAAGACGCACCAAGTTTTTAGAGGAGGAAAACAGGAATAGTATATTTCTTCCTGCTTAGGAGAGAGAAAGAGAGATAGAAAGACAGACAGACACAGACACAGAGAGATAGAGGGGGTGGAGGAAGAGAGAGAGAAATGAAGGGATGTAGAGAGAGAGAGAGAGAGAGAGAGGGCGGTGTGGAATTTTACAGTGCTAAAAGGGAGAAAGGTTGGGAGAGGACCCGGCTGCAATCGCCATCTGAAACGGGCTGCACGCGGGGTCTCCCAGGAGGGGCAGGCAGGCGGCAACAGAGTCCCACTCAGGAGGGAACAAAATAAAGTGTGAGTCCCAGTGCGCCAAGCACCCAGGCGGCCCCTCCCTGGAGAGCCTGCACATAGCCCGCTTCTAATGGCAGCTTCAGACCGGGGAATGCAATCCGCCTGCAGGCTGGGGATCTGATCCACTTGGAGGCTGGGAGATCCGATCCGCCTGCAGACGGGTCTCTCGAGCGCCTGCCTGCTGCTCTGAGCAGCCTGTGGAGCTCGGATTCGTGCTCCCTTCTGGCCCCAACAGTGGTGGCAGCGAGGGAAGCTGGGCGAGATTTCTGCTGGTGATGGGCAGTTCCCTATGCCACCCCAGTCCAGCCGTTTGCAAGCGGCTGCGGCTCCTGGCTCCCCCCGCCACCCAGTCCAGCCATTTGCGAGCAGCTGTGGCTCCCGGCTCCCCCCCACCCAGTCCAGCTGTTTGTGAGCAGCTCCCAGCTCCCCCCACCATCCCAGTCCAGCCGTTTGTGAGTGGCTGCGTCTCCCGGCTATGTATTTGCTCCATAAGGCGCACACACTCCCCCCCTTTTTTGGGGGGGGGAGGAAGTGCATTTTATGGAGCAAAAAATACGGTAAGTGATTTCTTGCACCTTGGTTACTCTGTCATTCACATGGGGCCTAGTCCTCTAAAAAAATATCATCTAAAAAGTTCATTGTCATAGACTTTATTATTAACACATGTTTTTATTGAAGCTTAATTCAGTTGATACTGAGCTGTGCTTGAGAGACAAGATAAGCTATCATTCACTCTGTCAGCTCTGGTGACCAAAACCCATTATCAATAGCTGATCTGCTAGCACACTGGTCAGCCACATAGTAAACATTTTACAGTACTATCCTTTGTACTATTTCCTGGTGTTCTTGTGTGTTCCTATTCTGCATTAGGAGTGTAGATGTTTAGAAAATTATTGGTGAAAGCAGCATCTCTCTGCTATTCCTTAAAGCATATATTTTAGATTTGTACACAAACCTAAAAACTGTATGCTGCTACCTTAATGACTTGACTGTTTACAGTTAATGCTAATCTTAAAACAACTACATCTTTTCCCCCCAGCCTGGCACAGAAATCTGAAAATTGATGAGCTGCTTTAATGAATAGCAGCGAGGTATTATACTTGTGCAATATCTAAAGCACCTTCTCTAAATGCACTGCTTTGTTATCTATATGCTTTGATTACATCCTAGTGTAATCAAATTCATTTTAAATGTTGCATAGTGCCTGGAGGAACAGCATATGACAGGTGATACAAATATATTTTAAATAAATAAAATAACCTGGAGGCACTGTGTACCAGAATCTGACCCAATTAAAATAAAGAATAAAATAAAATAAAATTGTACATTTATAGATATGCAATGTTGTTCAAAACACTGATCACCTAAGATTTTTTGGTGGGGGAGGTGCAGTCTGGAACAGAAGCAGCTGATAACCCTTTGTGCTGATGTTCTGTTGCCAGATGTGTTCTAACATTCCTCGCTTGACAGACTTGGCTGTCACCAGATGGTTCAAACATGACTGAGTTACTTTGAATGTGACCATTCCTTCCTCTTTCTCCTCAGGGTCCAACAGCAGCTTTTGGTTGAACTGCTGGAGTGTGAGCGGGAGTATGTGGGTGCCCTTACCCAGCCCCTCTCTCTGTCTCAGGAGCCTGGGGGACATGCCTGGACAACTGAGTTAAGATGCCTGGGCAGTGCCCTCCGAACCACACGGGACCAGCTGCTGGCCTTCCATTCCAACTGCCTCCTGAGCGAGTTGGAGGGGTGCATGAGCCACCCATCACGCGCTGGCAGCTGCTTCCTGCGCCACGTGAGTGCTTCCTTTCTTCAGCGGCTACAGTACCTGCTGCATGCTGGGACCCATTTCCTGTGTCAGAATCCCACCCCCTTCTCTCCTTCCTTTCTCACTCATCAACTTACAAAGCTTCCTTAACCACAGGGCCATCTCTTAGTTCAAAAAGGCTTTTTTAAAAAAACATTCTGACATATGTGAAGTAGCGGCGAAGCAGAGATTTCCCCTGAGCATATAGAGTTGCCTTTTGCTCAGCCACTATAACTTAAGAGTCTGTCACTGTGATACCAAAGTTTTAGGGAAGAGAATATAGTTTTCCAATAGCTTTTGTGTTTAGGGTCATTCTTTTAAAAATCAACAATATTTATTTATTTATTTAAATCCCACCTTTATATAGGACTGAAAATGGGGAACATAGCATTGTCTTCTCCTATTTTCCCCACAAAAACTGGTTGGATTGAGAGAAAGTGATTTATCCAGAGTCACCCCATGAACTTTGTTAGCTCAGGGTGGATCTGGTGCCAGACCACAAGGCCAGATCCTGGCTTTGAAAATGTCCATACATAAGACTTTAGTAACAGGTAAAATCTCCTTTGAGTAGAGCATGACTCCTCTTAAGACTATGGCCATGACCATGCAAGATTAGTTAGTTGCATTTTTCAGCCATCAGTACAGGCTATCTTTGACTTGCAACTCATTCATTTAGTGACCATTTGAAGTTACAATGGCACTGAAAAATGACAGTTTTTCACTTGATCATTGCAGCATCCCATGATTACGTGATCAAAATTTGGATGCTTGGCAGCTGGTTCATATTTATGATGGTTGCACTGTCTGGGGGCAATGTGATCGTCTTTCATGACTTTCTGACAAGCAAAGTCACTGGGGAAGCCAGGTTTACTTAATTGTGTTATTAACAGTTGTAATGATTCACTTAACAACTGTGACAAGAAAGGTTGTAAAATGGGACAAAGCTCATTTAAGTGTTCCTTAGCAGTAGAAGTTTTAGGCTCGGTTGTGATTGTAAATTGAGGGCTACCTATATGTAAGTGGTTTGCCAGTATTGCAATCTTGATTGTGATTGCTCTCTCAACTTCTACCTTTCTCTGAATTTTTTTTTCCTTCCATCTTTAACCTTTGATAGAGCTATCCGATCTGGGCTGCAAAGCTCCATACAACCATTAGATGGTTACAAAGAAGTACAGAAGACCCTCTCCTTGCTGCCCTGTAGTGGCCATCTTACTTTTTGCATTCAAGATATGATATGAGCTTCCCCCGGAAATTCGGACCATCACGGATCTCCTGGCCTTCCGTCAGGCTTTGAAAACATATTTATTTTCCCAAGCTGGGCTGTCCTGACCCCTCTTTTATATTTGGTATTTTAATTGGGGTTTTAAATTTTATATGGAAATTTTTAGGTCAGTTAGTATAATTCTTTTATAAGGTTTTTAACTGTTGTTGATTGTATTTCTGTGTTTTTACCTCTGGCTGTACACCGCCCCGAGTCCCTCGAGAGAGGGACGGTATAGAAATTTAATTAAAATAAATAAATAAATAAATAACTTCAACCTTTGGTTGCTTTCTGTATCCAAAAGGAGCTGCTAGGATAATTTATCTCTAACTGGTAAAAGTAAATATCTTCATTCTTCAATATGGTAGCAGGTAAATGCAGAGCTGTCGATCTTCAAAATGGTTGGTAAAAGCTCTCTCCCCTTTTTAAAAAGCTTGGGGTTCCTATCTTTATTTTTTAAATGCTGTGCAGAAGGAATAATAATGGCCAGACTTCTTGTTCTTCTAGTCAGTTGTGTGAGAAAGCCTCTTTTGATCCAGAGTGCTGTTCTTCTGTTTTGTCAGAATTATACTTTGCCTTCGTTACTTTGTTCTTGTGTTCTTCACGTTCTTTGTTTTCCTGTTTTTTACAAGAAACCTTCACCTACATGCCTCTTGCAAAGTTTTTGTTTCTCTCCATTAGTAAAAAAAGATTTATTTCTTTCACAGTTCCTATCACCTTATTAAAATGTTCTGTTTTTTCCTGCTCTTTAAAAAAGATAATTATCAGGACAAGCTTTGTTTTAGCATGGAAATAAATTGATAGAGTATTAATTCCATAATTAATGAAAGAATTAAAAAAAATGGCAAAGCTGAAAGAAGGAGATGTCAATCCTTCTTTTGAGCTTGCCTTTGCGTAAAATTTGTCCTATTAGAAAGAATGGAGGGAGTAAGGGCAAAAGCATAAGTTACCTCCACAGGCTAGAGAGAAGAGAATTTTGCTCTATTCCAGTAGCCAGTTTTCCTGGAATTTGCCTGACTGTTGCTGCACTTATGAATGAGGGAGTATCTTTCTCTCTCTCTTTCCTACCTTCAGAGAGAAGAATTTCAACTGTATGCAACCTATGCCAAAGATCACCACAAGTTCCAGGCTGCCCTGGCTTTGCTTCGAAGCACTGGCAAGGTAAATGAGCTGTTGCCACGTGGCAGACAGAGATAGAATTTCCCTTTTGATCTTGAAAGGCCGTATGAATGGCTCAACTGCTAAAGAAACTGCTTCTGTTCATAAGAGGCCCTTTTTACTCATTTGATCAGGTGTCCCTGAGGTGGACATATTTATGGTTGCATTGAGAGTTTGATTATGTACAGCCTGCTGGCCGTCCCCAAAAAAGATTGACTGTGGGACATTTATATAGTTTCATTCACCGTAGAGATTCTGGATTATGGGATTTCCAGGAAATGGTGGTGTAATAGGTAACATCTGAATGTTTGTCTCTGGTATTTCATTCTACCCTTTGCCTTTATCTTCTTCTTCCTGCAGAAAGGTCTGATGGAGCCACGTGAGGATGGACAAATAGCATATAATTTGCAGGTGCCTCTAGAGCAACTAGAGCGGTATCGGCGCTTCCTGGGTGATCTGCTACATGAATGTGAGCTCGAACAGGGGCCTGACCGCCAAGCCCTACAGGAGGCCCAGCAACTGCTGGAGGCACAGGAACAGCGAGGCAAAGACCTGCTGGCCACAGAGCAGATCAGGGGCTGTGAGGTGAGCACGTGGGCGCTCTCATCGTATGGAGCTGCATCTTTCCTGTGCATGCTCTATTTTCTCCCACACCACTTGTCTAAACCCAACAGATTAATCTTTTCTGAGACTTGTAAGGCTCAATGCTATTGCCAAACTCTGATCTTGGACTGTGCAAAGCTATGAATACTTACAGCAAACACAAAAATACTGGTGGGCAAATTGAGGGAACTGACAGTATCCCCACTCTTCTGAGAACTGGAGGGAATAGCAACCTTAGTTTCATGTGTATTCTTGCTCCTTTGCAGATGAAACTGTCAGAACAAGGGCCATTGCTTCAGCGTGGGGAACTCATTCTGTTATCTGGACGCCGTAAATGCCAGCGGCACATTTTCCTATTTGAGCAATTATTACTCTTTACCAAATGTAAGGGAGCTGAGGGTGGCTATGTCTGTAAACAAGCCTTGCAGGTAGGTAAAGTGGTTATCCTGCATAATATTTTCTCCGGTTTTAGTGACTAGAAGTATAATTTGGTACTATTTTAGTCCATACTGATGAAATTGTTGTCTGGAATGAGAATTAGAATTTATTGGGCAAATGTGTCTCTGTTGTACATGCTTTATACTCATGTACAGGCTATAATTGACAAACTGTGATTACAATCATAAGATACATTCATAATCGTAAAGTACATTCATCATGTCATGTACATAAACAAACTGCGATCCTAATCATAAAATACATTCATTATCATAAAGTACAATCATCATGTCAAAAACATTTCATCATGTCACAAAATATAATTCATAATTATAATATGATGACATAATGATTGTACTTTCTGAAGTACAATCATTGTGTCACAAAACATTTCATCATGTCACAAAACACATTCATGCCACACAATTGATTTTTGTGATAGGTTTGGAATTGTATATTTGAACAGTCATAGAAATATTAATAATCTATAAGTCAAACAATACTAAATGAAACAACTGTTATATATTGTAAGATGTAAGCAACAAGTTAATTGTCATACAAATAAGAGAATAGGTAATAAGTAATAGGAAGGATGAGAATGGTAATAATGATATATTCCTACTAGATAATTTAACAGTGTTGTGGAAGTTAGTTGTTTAGCAGATTGATGGTGTAGGGGAAGAAACTGTCCTTGTGTCTAGTTGTTTTGGTTTGCAATGCTCTGTAGTGGTGTCTGGAGGGAAGAAGTTGAAACAGATTATATCTAGGGTGTGAGGGGTCTATAATTATTTTTACAGCCCTCTTTCTGGCTCATTCAGTGCACAGGTCCTCAATAGAGAAGAAGTTTGTAGCAGTTATTGTTTTTCTACAGTTCTAATTATCCTTTGAAGTCTGTGTTTATCTTGTTTTGCTGCATTGCCAAACCAGACAGTTATTGAGTTGTAGATTATGGATTCAATGATTCTACAGTCCTTTGTAGAACTGTGTCAGCAGTTCCTTGGGCAGTCTGAGTTTTCTTAGTTGTCTCAAAAAGAACATTCTTTGTTGTGCTTCAGTATTTTAACAGAAGGATCCTTCAAGATGCAGTCCTTGGTATATAGGGAGAAGAGAAGTGGAGAGGGCATACAGCCCTGAGGGGCTCCTGTGCTGATTGTACAGGTATCTGATGTTATTTTGCCTAGCTTCACCTGCTGCTTTCTGTCTGTTAGGAAGTTTAAAATCCATTTGCAGATTTGGTCAGGCAAGGCTAGCTGAGTCAGTTTGGTTAGAAGAATATCTGGAATGATGGTATTGAATGCAGAACTAAAGTCCTTGGGAGATCAAGATGTTGAAGTATGTAGCGTAGAGCCATATTAACAAAATCATCTGCCGTCGATCTGTTTGCTCAGTAGGCAAATTGCAAGGGGTCTAGTAGTTGGTCTGTGATGGTTTTCAGGTGAGTCATCACTAGTTTTTCAAAAAATTTCATAATTACAGATTATGTGTGTGACTGGTCTGTAGTCATTCAGCTCCTCAATGGTGGATATCTTTGGCACTGGGATGATAGTAGATTGCTTGACGCAAGAAGAAACATAGCACATCTCAATTGATTTATTAAAGATGTGGGCTAGTTGATCAGCACAAGCTTAATACCTAGCAAATTTTCTTTTTCAAATTTATAGGAGAACCTTTTATTTCACCCAATATAATGTCTTACTAGCTTCCTTATTAAAAGGAGAATTTCACAGTGTTCCTTTGCAATTTTATTGAGGTAATTTACAAGATTCAGAAAGTCACAAATATCATCAATGACATTCCTTTTATAAGATATAACAAGCTGAATTATCAATGCCTTTCTTAATCTACCGATATGGAAGAGTGGGGAAGATTATTCACGTCTTGTTTGACAGGTCATTAAATATTTCCAGAATGGTTCTTAAATTTGTTGCAATTACTAATACTGTTAGGCAACTAGAAATCTAATATTTCCCCCCATTTCTTATTAATTATTAATCTAGCGTTCTTGACGATTTGTTTTCTCACCAGGTGATTTACGATAGATAGATAGATAGATAGATAGATAGATAGATAGATAGATAGATAGATAGATAGATAGATAGATAGACAGACAG
>JANHFO010004372.1:18247-29812 GCA_032468095.1 Pareas carinatus
GATGTTATTTTGCCTAGCTTCACCTGCTGCTTTCTGTCTGTTAGGAAGCTTATAATCCATTTGCAGGTTTGGTCAGGTACGGCTAGCTGAATCAGTTTGGTTAGAATATTTGGAATGATGTTATTGAATGCAGAACTGAAGTCCACAAAAAGGACTCTTGCATATCTCTTTGGGAGATCAAGATGTTGAAGTATTTAATGTACAGACATATTAACAGCATCATCTGCTGATCTGTTTGCTCAGTAGGCAAATTGCAAGGGGTCTAGTAGTTGGTCTGGGATGGTTTTCAGGTGGACCATCGCTAGTTTTTCAAAGGTTTTCATAATAACAGATGTCAGTGCTACTGATCTGTAGTCTTTCGGCTCCTTCATGATGGGTTTCTTTGGCACTGGGATGATAGTAGATTATTTGAAGCAAAAAGGAACATTGCACATCTCAAGTGATTTATTAAAGATGTGGGTGAAGATTAAGGCTAGTTGATTAGCACAATCTTTTATGCAGGCAGGAGTTATTTTGTCTGGTCCTGGCACTTTTCCAGGCTTTTGTCTATGAAATAGGTCTTGCACAGCCTTTTCCGTGATCACCAGAGGAGGTTCGCACAAAAAGATGGAGCTTGTAGTGGGAGGCTTGGCTGCTGTTGGTATTTCTTGAGTGAAGGGTGATGGTGATAATTGATAGTTGTTTTCTTTCAAACCTACAATAAAACATATTTAGGTCATCTGCTAGTTGTTGGTTCCCTTCAACATGTGATGGAGGTTTACTGTAATCAGTGTTATTTTAATAAGTTTTTCACATATTTGCTAGTTCATTCTTTGAGAGTTGATTGCTCAGCTTTTCAGAGTAGCTCCTTTTTGCTGCTCTGATCTTTCTTATTAATACATTTCTTGCCTGATTGTACAGAATTCTATCTCCTTTTCTGTAGGCTTCTTCTTTGGCACGACATAATTGATTTAAGTTTAACTGTAAACCAGAGTTTATTGTTACTGTATATTCTCAGGTTTTTGGTTGGTACACATAGGTTTCACAGAAGTTAATATATGATGTAACAGTCTCTATAGACTCATCCAAGTCTGCATAGGTGTTTTCAAAAATGTTCCAGTTTGGGCAATCAAAGTAAGCTTGTAGCTTTGTCATTGCCTCTTCAATCCAAGATCTTACTGATTTAATTGTTGGCTTTATAGTTTTAACCCTTTGTCTATAAACAGGTACAAGACAAATCATACTGTGATCAGAGTTACCAACAGTGGCTCATGGTAAAGATCTATAAGCATTTTGTAACATTGTATAGCACTAGTCCAAAATGTTTTTTTCTATCTAGTAGGGCAGTTGACATGTTGGAAGAATTTTGGAAGTTCTTGCCTTAAATTGGCATTGCTTTAGTTAGCCTTTCAATAAATAAACGTGATTGTCAGACTTGCACATGATGAATAGCTGAAAGCCACTACAGATGCAGTGTGGACAAAAGGATTGGGAAGAAAAATAAAATGTGGAGACGGGGGACTGACAGAGAAATGACAGAGAAAGGAACTGATTAATTCACCAATAACTCAGTTGACATCAGGGAATAAAACTATAGTTCTTGGTGAAAGATTTTCCAACTGAAAGGGCCTCTTTTCTCCTGCATCACCTGTCTCTCAGCTTTGCATGTAGATTTTACTTTCTGTTGCAGAGAGCAATAGCAATAGCAGTTAGACTTATATACCGCTTCATAGTGCTTTATAGCCCTCTGTAAGCGGTTTACAGAAATCAGCGTATTGCCCCTAACAATCTGGTTCCTCATTTGACCGACTTCGGAAGGATGGAAGGCTGAGTCAACCTTGAGCTAGTGAGACTCGAACTGCTGAACTTACTGGCAGCCGACTGTTAACAGAAGTAGAATGTAGTATTGCACTCTAACCACTGTGCCACTACAGCTCAGATGGTACGACAATATTGACTCAGATATCTGGTTCATATATTGCAGTGAGCAGTGTGTTTAATAATGATTTATTGCATATGTTATGTGTGATTGTGGCTGCAGAACAGTTAAATGAAAATCAAATTACATTGCGACTGACTATGAAGTATGAACACTGTCACATTTTCTATTGTTTCCTCTCTTTCTCTCTCTTTATGCAGACTGCTTCCATGGGGTTGACGGAGAATGTGGGTTCAAGTGGGTTACGTTTTGAGCTTTGGTTCGGAAGGGGATCAGCCCGGCAGGCCTATACATTGCAAGCAGCCTCCGCTGAAGTCAAGCATCAATGGACAAATATTATAGCCCAACTGCTCTGGAGACAAGGTATGAGCATGCCTAAATAAAGATGGTTAGGTCAATTGGGAAATGTTTTGCCCGGGGAAGGGGAAGGGGGGAGTTCTTAAAATGTTTTATTCTTGAAAGAAAAGAAAGTGAGAAAAAGTTGCATGAAATCTACATCAGAGATTAACAAAAAAATTATTTTGAAAAAGAAAGACAATCAGTGTAGTTTTCTAGTGTCATTATCCCCATAGGTTTAAAGAACTAGATCTGTCACACAAAACAAATGGAGCTCTGCGTCATCCAGGGAGTTTGAAACAAAGGTGCAGTTTTGATGATCTTATTTGATCACCAGGATCATCATGACCGGATTTTCTAGTTAGGCCTAATCTTGACACATTCCCATTTTTTTTTTGGAAGGGGGAGGGTTGTATGTGTTTGGATGGGACCTTGCATTTCAGGCAGTTGGCTGCTTCAAAACTGATAAGAAAAAAAGCAGTAACGCTCAGACTGGAACAGTCAGTGCAGTGATGCATTAACTCTACGTAAATGTAGCTTTATTGCCTTGCTATATACAACAGAAGAATTGTAGGGAAAGGAAATAGATCTGCAAACGGTGAAAACTGCTGGATCAATCTCAGAACTTTTTTATCTGCAATCAGAAAGCCAAGACTGGACCAAAAAAACATCCCCTTGTTATTAGGCCCACGTGAAATTAAGATGGAGAAAGGCCACATAAAAATGTGGTTGAAGTAATGTTTTCTGTCAGTGAGATGGGAGCAAAACATAGAGGGAGAAGTGTTCTTAAGGAAAGGGATGCTGATTCAAAATGCCTTGGATGTTTGTCTCTTTACTCCTCTCACTTTCTCTTCAGCTGCCCAGCCAAGTGTCTCAATGAGCTTGTCCTCCTGCCCTTCTCAGCGTTTAGCTCCTCTGGGCCTTGGCCCTGGTCCTCCTCCTGGCTTGTCACTGCCTGGCCACTTTGAGGAAGAGGAATGGGACTTAGATGTCAAGCCCATCCCGAGAGGTAGCCGCACTATTCTTCTACCAACCCTCTCCAGAGACTAGCATTAGTTGCTTCTGCTGGTGCGTAACTGTGTTCCGTGTTTCTCTTAGCTCACACTTCCGGGTCAGAGGGAGCCTCCCCAAGTCACCACGAACCACTTAGGCAGGGGAGAAGTTCACTGCCTGGTAGCAGCTCTGCTTTAGGGCACCATCAGTCGGTGAGTTTATTCAGTGTTAAAATGTTTTTTTTGGTGATAGGGTTTGTAATTGAGTTCTTTCATTAGAATCTCATGACATCTTTTCTTGACTGTATTATTTCAGGTTTTATGTGGGGAAAGGGAAATTGTGCTGGGCTTGCCTTGTAGTTGGATTAATTTTGCTTTCAAAAACATACAGAGCAAGGGTCTCAAACCAGGTGTCTCATTATTATAATCCACATTGCCTAGAAGTGACACCCTTCACTTCCTGGTGAGAAATGCCTGTAACCTGAAATGCTGTGAATCGGGGAAGTTGTTAGCAACTGAATCTGTTGATTCTAGAATTCATTACTAAGGATGTGAGCTGCCCTGAATGGAAGAGTATTCCAAGGCTTTTCACTTACTGTCCCTTCACAAAGTTTTGAAAGACCATCTTTCACTTACTGGTAACCTTGTGGCTATTTGAAGAGTTATCTGTTTTGTGTGCCAAATAGTATGATTCAGCTATTCCACCCTTCCTCTCCAAAGTTCACTAGGCCATCCCTGATGGCTTCTATTGTTTTTTTCTTTATTTGCCAGAGCTTTGGCATTGCCGGCGAACCAGTGACCCCACTCTGAGGTTGGGGCGCCCAGGTACAGCCCCCATACCAAACTTTTCTGCCTTTGTGCAACTTCCCACTCCGTTCCTGTATCTGCTCCCTGCCATCCCCATTTCCTTAAGCTGCAGCACATAATATTCCCAAGAGCCTTTCTTTCAGACTATATTACAGGGATACTTCAAGATGTCTGCTTCATCCCTGTTAAATGAGTGATTCTGTATCCAGGTGCTCTTCTTTTTGTGTTTCACCGTCCTATAGCTTCTCTGTCCTGTGTGCCACTGCCATGCAGTTGTCTTCGTATTACTACTGCTATTTAAAATTCCTCTACAGCTGGCTAACATAATAGCTAACAGTGTGAGCTGAATTTTACAGCCCGTCTGGATAATGAAATAATATCAACCAAACTTGCAAAGTTGTTATAACATAGTGAACGTGATGTCTTCCAGTATTGTAGACTGAAAGTTTCATCATCTCTTGCCATTGACCATGGTGATTGGAGTTGATGAGTAGAAATGAAATATATCTGCAGGAGATCCAAGTTAGAAAACAACCGAGCTGAAATGCTATGGATACTAAAAAAGTGCTATAAAGTGCTGCTTTCTAATTGCATGTTGGTTAAGTCTATGTACTATTTAATACATGATATTAAGGATTAAACTCACATTAAATTTCATAAGATCAGGATGGATTTTAAGGATATATAAAATATAAAGTAGAGATGTGTGGATTGAATACTTGAGAGGGAAGAACAGGTGTTCAACAAACACATTTACATTTTTTGATAACATTCTAGAGTCTGATTTGCCTTTGTTTCTTTTTAGCGTTGGGTGTGGAGTCTGCATCGGAAATTCTTTTCTTCAGGAAGCCATGGACGGCAAGATTCAGTTCCTAGGGACTCTGGGAACAGGACAGTTTGAGATCCTTGCAGAAACTTGGGGATTGGGACACAACTGGATGGTCATATTCAACAATATTGTGACTTTCTCCCACCCCTTTCCTGATTGTTGTGTTATCACTCCACAGAAGCATCTAGATTGGTCATATTCTACTGTGGAATGTCCATGTCCTGCCTGATTACTACTCATTGAGTGCCTTTTCTGCCATTTTCTTGGACTGTGAACTTTCTGAAGAGTTTTGGTCAAGCTCATACTATTGATAATAAGAGAGGCTGCCAAGCAAGAAAGCTCAACCAAGAAATTCCCAGGTTGACCTAAATTAAAAGTTGCTGGGAAAGAGAGAACTTAGTGGCTGAATCATCTTCTATTGAAGATCAAATGTGGTAATACCCAGAGTGTATGGATCTGTGCATTTATTGGTTGCCCTATCTGTAATCACAGCTTCAGTCTTAAGGTTGATTGGTATTTTGCTTTCTCCAGTGGGTGATGAAAGGAAGAATATAGGCTGCAATTGTTAGGCAATACAGTAACCATGTCCTGAACTTTCTAAAGCTAATTCTAGAGTAAAAGGAAAAAAGAGGGCATCTGGGCTACATAGAAAGGTATGCAATTGGTATAAACTATAGAAGTACCCCCTTCTAAAATAGGAGACAGATAGCTTCAGGTGAGTTACTAAAGATCAGAAGAGTAATATGACAGTATGAGAATGATGAACAGAATGCACGATACCATAGGCCTTTGCAAGATATTTTTTCTGGGATTGTGCCACTTTAGAATGCAAAAGAGGTTTGCCAATTTAATTTTGAGATTTTGAACTTTTTATTATGCATCTTATTTTGTAGAGTATCAGGCATGGCAAGGAGAGTTAAGATATGTTAGATATCTATTTTATGTTTGCTAATATTTCTATGCAGGGAGTTCTGATGAACAGTATTTGGTTAAAGCTATATACCTACATTCTAGCAGTTTGCAGACACATAAGAATCGTAGTTCCATGAATATGCTGGGCATAAGAAAGATTCCTAAACACGTTTAATTTTCAAGATTAATTTTGAGATGATTAAATAATGTCACCACATGTATTGTTTAAGAAACAAGATTTGTACAAAACCAATCCCCATGTAAAAACCTATTGCAGTGTGAGTGAAAACATCAAAGACTGAGAGATGGTTGCTTTTTCCTGAAGCATATGGTTGGCGTACTTGCTGATTGCTTTTTTTTTACATGTGGTATACTGTAATTCTGATTGACAGAAGTAATCTATAAAGAAGGACAAATGGTGCTATATTTAGAATTGAACAAGTTTCTAATTTTTGAGGGGGGGAAGCACTGACTGTATTATTGGATACAAGTATTTTTTTTAATATGGTAAGTTGATTTATTTGGCATCTGTCCCTTTTTTATATGTCCTCTAGGAGTTTAATATAAGACTTTCTTTTATACCCACATAGAAAAGATGATAAAAACCAGAGATGAATCCATATTAAGATACTTGCAACTTGTCTCAATTATTTCCAGTGGGGAAAAAGGGCAATTCAATAATGGTTATATCTATTGTGATATTATTCCAAAAGCAAACAAATTGTAAGAAGGTGCAAGAAGATGTAATATAGAATATTAATTCATAATTTTGGTATAATGCACTGAGACTGAACAGTATTAATAGACATTTGAGTATTGCCATAAATGCCACTAAATAAATTGTGCCATGACTTTTCTTTCACTTTTTAAAAAATACTGAGTTGTTCCCCCAACTGAAAGAATTGCAATAGCATATGCATTATCTCTTTTGATATTTATTTCTATTAATGAGGTGGGGCTACAATACTTTTTCCCGTTTTGGAGTAGAATTACTTTCTTTGTTTATAAACACTTTTGGATGGGCCTGGTGCTCATTTATGTTTGGCCATAACTGGCTAGCATAAATTACAATACTGAAAACCTACTAAAATCTTGTTAAAGTGGAATCAATGAGGTTTAATTCTCACCACACTGTCTATAAAGTTGTAAGATATATCAGAACTATACAATTCGAAGACCAACTACAGTAGATGCTGCGCTTAAAACTTTGCTAACTGATGGGTTACAAACTGCCTCTTGCAAACCATTTATATCTTGTACATTTTTTGTATGCAGTTTCTTCTTTAAAAGGTCAGCACTAGGATCTTTTGCACATCGCATTCATAACTTTTTTAAAATTGCTGATCTAGCTGACCATAGTAAGCTAAACTAATTCAGATCTAGTTAGGAAACCTGGAAGGGACTACTAGGAAATAGGGATATATTGTCGGTAAAACTGGGAAGTTCAAAGACAATCTGGAAGACACTATTCTGTATTGTTGCCCTGCCCAGAGCCATATACAGCCAAGTCTAGTAAGTAAATAGGAGACAATGGCATCTTTTTTTATTGTGCATACACTCACTTAATCAAAGGAATGGAATAGAATAGTATAGAATAGAATTTATTTTTCAAGTGTGTCTGGACACACAAGGAATTTGTCTCCTGTGTACATGCTCAATATACAGGCTACAATTGACAAACTGTGGTTACAATCATAAGGCTATAATTGACAAACAATGATTACAATCATAAGATGCATTCATTATCATAAAGTACATTCATCATGTGTACGTATTATGTGCATTCATAATCATAGGACCAACATGAAGGAGGTTTAATCTTTTCATGAGCCATAGCCTCAAATGAGAATCACCTATTTCTCTGATTAACTATGGAGAAAAAAAGTTTCTCCTGATAACAGCTGAAACTGTTTCCCCTCAGGCTGTTTGTCTTTCCTGTGTAATCTAGTCCCAGTGACTCTCTTCCTCCATGCCCCCTTGCTAGTATTAAAATACAAACAGTATTTGAGTTATTAACAAACAATTAAGAGTAATGCCTAATTTGAGTTTTTGAGTAACTTCAGTGGTGGAACTGATCAATAGTGAATAAGGGACAGGATTCAGTATTTTTACTATGGCTTTCCTTTTGCTGCAAAATTAGATGACAGTCCCTCCCTTTCAAATTTGGGCCATTCCTTGCTTAAGTGGAGGAAACAGCAGTATACAATTAAGAATATTCCCTGTTCCCTCCTCTAAATACTTCCTCTCTAGACAAAATGGGAAAGTGAAAAATTAGGTTTTCTACTGAGCAACAAATGACAGTAGATGGGGACTCATTTGATGAAGATTATGGTTGATTTGTGGGAATGCTTTTGATTCTACTAGTTTAGAAAAAATCAGAATGGATAAATCAATATTGGAAAGGACCGTTTAGCATTTTCAGGCCCAATTTTCACGGGGAAAGTAAAATATAGGGATATTGTGCAAATGAGATCTATTTGAGAAGTGATTTTAGTTACTACTTACTATAAATGCAAGGCATTATAAGTACTAAACAGCTGATATTCTATCAGTTGTCTAACAAGATTATACTTTTATAAAAGCATGCTGAAACAATCATTTCTGTTCTTCAGCTCTAAAAGCTACAATACTATATTGTTTTTCTTCACACATATATGTATCTGTGTATATGCATTTGAAAAGGAAGATTAAAAATAATATAAAGTGAGGAAAAGAACAATCAGGGAAAGCTAAAAGTACAAAGGAAAAAACTAAAAATATGAAAAAAGATTCAAAGAAATAGTTTCCATTTTTTTACTAGTTATATATATTTACCTCTACATAACTGTGTTTATATTCTGTTTAATCAAAACCATAAATAGGTAAGTTCACTTTTTTCTATTTCATGCAAAAAGTCTGTAAAGGATTTTGTCCGCAAGAAACATAGTATCTTTTCTCTGATCAAAGTCAATTTAGCATTTTCTTCACATTATCTTGATTCACTATCAACTTAAAATGGAATATAAACAGCCAGGTTCATTTAGTTTGTTCTTACATTTAGATAGCTTTGTTTTTATATGTGGCTTTTATTATTACATTAACTCTACCATCCTTCAAACTTTTATTTGGAGGGTTCTGTAACGGAGAAAAGGCTGTTTTCGACAAGTCTATTTATAAATAGTGGTTAGTTTTACAAGACTGCAATTAGGTACTCATTTGGAGAAATACCATTGAAATCAGTGGGACCTCTGTCAGTAGGTTAATGTATGTAGATGTATCTGCGCAGTTTTATTACATCTGCTTTTACCCCCTCCCTCAGCAAAGCAAGGTTTTTCAGCTCACATTGTCATGTATTCATTTACTTGCTCTGACTTCTGAATAGCCCCCTCCCCCTTTGGGAACACAATGGCAAGCTGATTTGGCCTCTTTCCCATCTGTTTTTCTGACTTAGATATTTGGCTGGTGTGCTCACTTTCCCATTCTTTAGAGCTACATAAGAGGTAGATAAAAACCTGACTTGGGGTTGCTTGGCAACCAGAATGTTCCTTTCCCCCCATTGACCTGAGTGGCTGAGCAGCAGCACTGAGAGGCCCTTCCATCAGACCACATGCCTGGAAGGACCATTCAGGTCTGCTTGTCTGCAGTGTGGTGTAACAAAGCAGACAGGGCTTGACTTTTACTCAGTGGTAGCACAACCTACCTGTTGCTGCTGCTGACGACAAACTTGGTTGCTGCCCATGGCAGAGTGTAATGTCTGAGGGTAATCTTGCTTTCCTGTTCCTCCTTGTGCTTCCACAAGCCATCCAGCATCCCACCCTTTGTTCCAGCAATGCTCAGTCTCAGCTCTACCAGCCTTAAAGGCGAAAAGGCTTTGGGGCATGAAAATAACTGTTTGGTCAAGTACCAGTTAGTGGTGCCAATCCTGGCCTGTGCTTTCAATCAGACAATCTCATTGTACACAAAGGTTTCATTTCAGGGTGTAGCAAAACAAAGCCCATCTGTGTCTAGCTATTCTGGGCTAACATTCTGCTCCCCTCCCTCCTGCTAGGGACACTCCTTCACCCCCAAAATAAGTATTGATTTCTTCCACTAATGTACAGCAAAGCAGACAATGCTTGCTTGTGTCAAGTTACCAGCTCTTCTGCCCCCCCCACTCCCCTTCATGGCCCAACTGAACAGGCTGAGACAGGCTGATCCTGCCTCTCCAATCCTTTGCTCGGTAATCTTCAATTGTACTAATGTTTGCTTGGCTCTAAACAACGACAGGGAGTTCTTAGCTTATGGTGGTGTTATTTTTCCTCCTGTAAGAAACACCATCCCAGAACTGGTTGTATTCCTCCGCGGGCCCCCATCGGAGTGCAGACAATAACTTGTGCCAGAGTAGTGCCACCCATCTTGTCATTTTCCCTCCAGGGGGCAAATGAAGCAAACGGCAATCTATTATTCTCTGGCACTATCTTTTCAATCGCTCCTCGAGCCGCCCTGGCAAAACTGGCCAGAGGGGCTTTGGATGCGCCGGCTTTCGTGGCACAAAATATTTTCCGCTGCCCTGTGTCCGATCAGAGCAGGCAGTGGCAGACTTCGGTGCTTCTCGCCTTCGTTCCCCCCCTCCCCTCCAATCCGGCCTGCCCCCTCCCTCGAAGCAAGACTGGCCCGGCCGAGCCCGAGCGCACAATGGAGCTGGGTGATTCCTCGCCGCGCAAGGCTCAGAAATGCAAATCGCCGCCGCTGCCTGCGGCTCCGTACAATGGAAGGGAGGGAGGAAGGGAGCGAGGGAGAGGGAGAGGGAGGGAGGAAGGAAGGGAGAGCGAGCGAGCGAGCGAGCGAGCGACGGCGAGGAGAGGGGGGAGCCCCATTGGCGGGGAGGCTGCTCGCCCCGGCCCAGCCCCGACGACGCGGCGGGTCCCCGGAGCGCCCCCTCCTCCGCGCCGCCTCGCCGTGCGCCTTGGTGAGTAGCTGCGCTGCGCCGTGTCGTCCGCCCGCCCACCGTGCGCCCCCCTCCCCAGAAAACCCGCTAGCTCGGCCGCTCTTTTCTCCCCCCACCCTTCGCCCGGCACCCAGAGCAGGTGCATGGCAGGAGGGGAAGCGCGGGCCGGGCTTCACTTTTCCTCTCACGGGGGCGGGAGGCAGCTGGCCGCGGGACCACACCGGGCCACGCTCTGAGCGCGCAGCGCTTTGGCGCACGGAAATCCCCGGGCCTCGGCCTCTGAGTTCCTTATCCCCGAATGACCCGGACGATTTCCTCCATCTCTCTCTTTTTTTTCCTATATCCCTTTCCCGCCCCCCTCCTCGTCTCGCCCCCCCATCCACGTGATTATGACTAAAATTGCCGGGGGGGGGGTGATCCCTTCTGCGGAAATGGGAATAAGGAAATAGGGGGATGCGGGGGACATTTGGGGTGATAGCGCTCCGGAAAGGGATGAAAAGGGTTGCGAGAGCAGGTGGCTTGCAGCAACGTTGGGGGGCGGGCGACAGAAAGTAGCGCAATACGGCCGGTGCTGCAGAGGGGAAACCTAAAGATTCTTCTCCCCCTTCATCACGCACACTTTGGAGGTTTCTGTTCCCCGGTCCCACATTTTTTTAAACCCTTTCAGGGCCTGATAAGAAAAAGATGAGAGGTGGGAAGGTCGGTGGTCTGATGACCCAGTACTAAGTTGAGGCTCTCAAACTATGTTGGGTGGGGTCCAACGGTGTGTGGGGGGGGAATCAGTAGTTCTTAGTCACTGGGGGCAGCTCCCTTAGCTCATCCTCCCTCTCCCCCCCATGTGCACTGGAGCATTTGCTGAGGCAGC
>JANHFO010004372.1:83742-98885 GCA_032468095.1 Pareas carinatus
TGTCTCCCTGTGCCAACTTCTCCATGTGCCTCCCCCCTCCCTTCTGTCTTTCTCATTCTTTGCTTCTCTCTGCAATGCTCTACAGTGCTAGTTTTTTTCAGGCCGGATAAGCTTGTTCTGAAAAAAACTGTAGCACTTTGGGGGAGTCTATAACAGCATCGCCCAGCTGCTTTAGCATAGGCCGACACTCAGCTGATCGCCTGTGTTATCGGAGGTCATGGGAAGCTGGGGACATCTTTTTCGAACAGGTTGCTTCTGTTGCCATTTGTACATACATGCGTGCATGCGCGCACTGGTCCAGGAAAAGCGGGCTGGTTTGAAATTAAGAGCGCGGTTAAATTAAATCAAGAGTGGGGTTGGAAGAGTCCCGAGGGCAGCCGTTGCCCCTCAGTGGTTCTTTTTTTCAGGCTGTTCTCCCTGCCTACCAAACAGCTGATTTAGCACGGGAGGGTCCTCCATAGTGCTAGAGTTCTTTTTGCCAGTAAACTCTGCCGTGTGAAGGAAGTGCATGCACACTCTTTCCATTATCCGTGTAAGCGCATGCGGTGGTTTTTTTTAAAAAAAAAGTTAAATAACTCTGTAAAAAATTAATATTCAGAAAAAGAGTTTCTTAGTGAGCGTCTAGATGGTTTCACCAAGTTATGTAGCCAGTTTCATCTTTCCAGTGTTAATTGTTTTAGAGATATCGTGATGAGTCAGATAGTAAGTCTATAAATGAGTGAATCGTTTTTGAGAAATATATATGTAGATTTACAATTGCTTGGATTCTAAAGATTGATTTGGGGGGAAATGTCCTTGTCAAAACTTGTTAAGCAAAAACTAGAATCAAGATGATTGTGCAATAATTTCTGAACTTCATTCCTTGAAAAAGAATGTGTTAAGACATTGCAGAAGTATCAGAAGCTGCTGAATTGCAAAAATAGTGCACATATGTATATCTTCTGAGAATACATTGAAGACACTGTCAGAATGCCTAGGGTAGGAGTTGCCTGTGTATTGTAAAAATAGTTTAAATAATTAAATGAAAACCTGGTATGATACCAAGGATATTTTTTACCAGAATGTCCATAGGACCCTTTGTCCCAAAGTCATTTACAGAAAATAAACAACGAATGACTGAAGTTCTTTGAAATAAATTCTTGGTTTAGTCCTTGAGTTAGCAGATTTCAGATATTATGAAAGCATTGTCTATTACATGAAAGTTTTAATCCAAATAATGCTATTTACCTCAACCATATATTTAGGCAAATGACATAAACTGAAGCAAAATGACAAGGTTAGATTTAACACATTCAGAGTTAACCTACATATACACTTTCTGTGACTGATCCATTATTCTGAGGTTTTACTATATTTGGAAGCATGTCTGACAATCAGTAGGAAGGAGGGTGATAAACTGGAACAAGAAAGCAATCTGTTGGCTTTTAATAAATGGGTAATTTCTAAGACATGCACCCAGCAGCCATTTTGTGAAGGTTTCACAAGAATGCTTTTATAAGTCCACATGTGCCAATCCCCTCCTCCCAACAGATTGTCACTTTTTAATCAGTTTTTCTGATAAAGAAAATGACACATTTGTAATAAAGTTTGAAGAGGATTGATAAAGTTTTCTTGAAATTCTTTAAGATGGGTTTATAGATCTGTATTACTCAAATCAGATTTGGAGCAAAATATTTGTCTACAAACAAAATACCTTTGGATGAATTTGGAAGACCCTGCATTATTTAGAATGCCCTAGGAATCAAAATTCCCTTTGAATTAAAGTTCCAAAATAGATATTTGCAGCCCCTTTAATATTTAATGTAGAAATTCTGGGATATTAGTTTCACATTTTCAATGTAATAGGCAAGCTAAAAAAACCATGAACAGAATCCAATAAACATTTCTTTATTAAACCTGCAATTGAATCCAAAGGATGATTGCTAGATTGGAGAAATTGTTTGGCAGCAATAGAAAATGGCATTATAAAGTTTGATTTTGTGACCTTCACATCCAACACTACTAGTAGAAAAGCTACTTTTTTAAAAGTAGTTGTGACTTAACTAGATTAGTATTTTCTAATAGGCAAATTGACCTCTTAATCAGTAGCAATGTTAGGTAAACAGAGTCCTATTTTGGTGTTGTACTTCTAACATAATGAAGAATTTTTACTTTTCTAGTTTGCATGTTAAACTTCTGTTACTGTAGGTAATTGCCTGCTACTGTACTAGTTTGTTATAATTTGTCTTAATTTGATTTTGAAGCTCTTTGGCTCCATCTGACTCCTTAATAACATCTGTGGACTAGCATTTTTTTTTTCAATAATACAGGTTCTGTGTCTTCAAGAAAACAACATTTATTTATAAAAAATACAACAAGATCAGTTGATGATGAGAAATGTGGCAATAAATACAATTCAAAGGAAAGGCAATTCTACATAGATATATTATGGCACAGAAAATAAAGTCAATGACCTTCAAACTGTAGAGATCTTTGTGGGCTCAGAACTTAATACTAGTTCCTTTCTAAGAAAGCTTTTCCTAGAATTTTGGTGAACTTAAACATTGTGATGAAACATACACAATCACAAATGCACATTTATTATTTCTACTGTGACTTTTTCAGAAGATAAGCAAGCAAGTACTTACAAAATAACCAACATTTTAACTATTAACTATAACCTTTATTTTGATGGCATGGTCCAGAATTAACTTTATGAATAAAAACTTCTACAGTCTTCCACAGCATGGAGCTGTAAATAAAAAAAGTTTAAAAGGAAAAGCTTCGTATAGTATGTAAAATGCCTATTTCAGAACAAGATTTGTAAAAAAAAATGCATAGTTCCTTATTATTAAAAGACTTGGCTGTATACGAGGTTCCCTTTCACAGTATTCCTTTTTACTTCATATGCTGTTATTGGTTATGCTGTAGACTGCACATGTTACAGCACTAAAGGCAACTAGAGAAGAAAAGGGCAAAGAAAGGAAAAAGGAATGTTATGTAAGGCAATATTTCCTTAAGTACATGAAGCGTAATGTGTAAAGGATGGGTAACAATTCCACAAGGCTAGTTTCGTTTTTTCCCCTTGAATAAAATAATAAACTAATAATACTGAGCTTTTGAAGCAAATCTAGTAATCAATGCCATGGTCACTGTATTGACCGTGGTAATCTCTCTGATATTCATCTTGGTACTCGCCGTGATAATCATCTGGATATTCTGCCTGATAATCACTATCACTGATTTCTGATCCATTAGTTCCTGTTCCTTGGCTCCCGTTATGAATGACTGGTTCTGTTGGTGCAGCACAATACTTGGGATCGTACACTTGCCGCCCGAGCCCGTATACACTCATCCCCTTTTGCGAAGCCACTTTGTTGGTGCCCATTTGTAGTGAAATTGTAGTGTTATCAATGGGTTGTAATGTGACCTTCTGGTCATAGATGTCTCGCCTTGTTCCTGGTGCAAGCATCCCTGCCTAAAAAACAAAAATTCAGGGATTATAGTAACTACTAGCAATATAAGTAGCACTTAAGACTGCCTGCTTAAGGTTGATTCAAATTAATGAGGGCCTCGGAAAGGGAGCTTTACAGCTTGCAAAGCACTTCTGACCATCAGAAAAACTTTGCAATACATCACCTCCCTGGTCATGTGATCACAATCTGTGTGCCTTGGCAACTTGTTGGCACTTCTGATTGGTTGCCAAGCATACTGATCCTATGATCACCATTTGCAAACCTCTCTGGTTTTCCCAGAAAGTCAATGCAAACTGCTGCCACCTGCCAAGAGGACTTCCTCTTGTTTCTGGAGGCTGTCTGAAAACCTCCATGCCGAATCAGAGCAAGCAGAGAGCTGAAATCCTGCAGGGTACTCTTTCAGCCAGCCCTCAGAGACAAAAGCGAACTGAAATCTAAGCAGGATTTTCAGCCCCCGAGTGGAAAAACAAGGCGGTAAGGTAAGGAATGTGAGGGTGAGGAAGATCTTGATCCAGTGTAAGTTGCACATGAATGACTCTGTGTGGGCAGAAGGCTCTGCTTAGCTTTCAGCAGGAGGATTTTCAGCTCCTGAGAAGACAGATGCTCCCATATGGCCTGCATCAGGCCTCTCCCACCCTCCAAGGCATTTGTTTGTTTGTTTATTTGTTTATTTAAACTTGTATGTCGCTCCTCTCCAAGAACTCGGGGCGGCTCACCACACACTACATTAAAAAATATTTAAAAACATTTAAAAAACTTTAAAACACACTCACACATCATTCATGGCCAGATCTCGCCAGATCACCAGGCGAGATCAACGGCCCCAAGCCTGCCAGAATAGCCAGCTCTTCAAAGCCTTTCAGAAGGCCATTAGGATGGGGATGGTCCAGATCTCTGGAGGTAAGTGGGTCCAGAGAGCTGAGGCAGCCACAGAGAAGGACCTCCCCCGCCAGCCAACATTGTTTAAGCTGACGGGACCCGGAGACGACCAACCCTGTGGGATCTTACCAGTCACTGGGAGACATGCAGTAGGCATACCACGTTCCTTAACCGGGACTCCGCTTAACAATCTGCAAGATCCTTTAATGACCACAACTGGGAGTGTTGAGATTGCGGTCATTGGGTGAAGCAATCATGTGACATCTTGTTTTACTCAATGACTTTAAGATTCGGGTCCCAATTGTGATTGTAAGTTGAAGACTAAATACTACAACTAGGATACATTTAAAACAGTGTAAAACTAAAATTATTATTATTTAGACTTATGTATCGCTTAACAGTTCTTTACAGTACTGCCCCCAACAATCTGGGTCCTCATTTTACCGACCTCGGAAGAATGGAAGGCTGAGTCAACCTTGAACCAGTGAGAATCCAACTGATGGCGAATGGCAGATGACAGGTTCTGCTGTGCTGCTTTTAACCACTGCACCATCCTGGCTGCATTCCTGAATTTTTCCTTGAATTATGCATTGTGTTAGCATGTTTTTTGAAAATTTTAATTCAGCATTTTATACTCTTGACCATCATCCTTTTTATGAATTTCTTGTATTGTAATCCAGCCATTCCCAGCTGTGTACCTCAAGACATGTTGCATTCTAACTCCCACCATCTACATGTGTCCTTGCTGGCTGTGCCTGGTATTACTTGTACTTTGGTATGTCTAGTAAGCAGTTGGTTGTTTAATAATCTATGTTCAGAATTGGTTGACTTGAATACAGAAGTAGGGTGGAAAGGACAAACCAGTGCTATTCAACAATAGCTTTCCTATCAAATACTATTCTTTTAAAACAGCAAAAGTTTTTCTGTTATAGTTTCCAACTTAGTTTTGTTTTTAAAATAATTACAATATTGTGTAAGAATATGGAGTGGCGTCTTGCTTAAACTGTAATCATGATATCTTATTTGAGTTTGGTGGGGAAATTGCTAATATTGTGTAAAAATTAGAGTTCAGGCATTACAGTAAGCTATAATGTGGTTTAATTTTGTTTAGTGTAATAAAGTAATCAAATGTGGGTCTAAACTAGTTTCTTGAGATGGGTTTGTGCATTGCAAATTCATAAAACCAAAGCTAAACCACATTACCTTGTGCTATATGCCAATCAAGCATTAACCACTGTCCTAATGCTATTTATGCATTTTAATGGTATTGTATATTTTCTGTCATTTTAAAATAAAAATAAACACATGAAGATTATACAACAATATCTCCATTATGGCAGTTATATTTTAAATAAAGACTATAACTTGGAAGTTAGCTAAATGAAGTATTCATTACATGTACTTTAATGTACTTTAAAAAACAAAAATATTACCAGGTTTTAAGAAACTGGTCAAAATCCAATCTTCCCTTTAAAAGAAATGTATTTGTATTACTACTGTGTTTGCAAGGGTGTGTTTAAAAGATTACGTTATCTTGATGCATGAAGGTGCATGAAGAGTGTAGAGTACAATTTTAAAACTATTAAATATCACTATCAGATAGCAAGGAACATACTTGGAAACAAAACATCATGAAAATATATATTCAGATTCTAAAGAGGGTATGTGGTACTTAATGTGCAACTTTAATGATAGCTGCTTTTGTGAAAGCAATAAAAACAGCACCTGTCTTACATTACAGTAGCAGAATGAAAGCTTCTGCAGTGTGATCTATTCCTAACTCATGAAGAAGCCCAAAGAAACTCTTGATTAGATATTGCCCCATTTGGAGAGCTGGATGGAGCAATCAAGAAATGGGATGCCATTGAAAGATGCACATGCATTAAAAAAATAGGTTGCATTTATTCTTTCTAGAAGTACATATTTAGGAATTCTATGTGCTTCATTGCCAAACTTTGTTTTCCTTAGAAGGTACAGTGTCTTGTATATCAATGTTATAATGTATCTTATTAAGTCGAGCCATAACTCATTCGTTTGTCCCTAGCAAGTTAATAGACTGGTCTTCAGTGTACAGCTACAAAAATGGAATTATTGCACTCAAAAGGTACCATATAAATACGTAGCTTTTTATTTATATGTTCTCTAGTTATGAAAACTCTGTGGGTAGATAAACACTTGCTGTTACAGCAGGGTTTTTAATTTATTACATTTACATACAAATCTAGCCTTCAAGACTAGATTTTCCCAGGGTGGCTTAAATTAATATAACACTCAAAACCAACTAAAATAAGTAATTAAACAGTGTGATTAAAATGCCTCATGTTACAACAATGACACAATAATCTGTCGCATTATGGGTAACCTTTTCCTTGACTTTTACTGCAGTGACCCCCAACCTTTTGGGCACCAGAGACCTGTTCCATGGAAAAATGTTTTTCCGTGGACCAGTGGAGGCGGGGTTTTGTGTGCTGACTGCATGTTGCGAATGGGGCTTAGCTTGTTTGCGCGGCCCGGGTGCTGGCATTCCGTGGGGACTCTGGCTTTACTGGTGAAATGGAAGTTCAGCGGCATTTGGAGGAGATACAGGTTGGCCTTGTTTGGTGTAGAAGACGAATTAAGACCTTATCCAGATTCTCTGTTCTGCTTTATATTCAGCAATACAACAGGATTTAATTGAAGTAGCCCAGAAATCTCCTTTTTAAAAGTTGAAACTTTTGAATAGTAAACATATTAGCAAAATATTTTTTAATAGTATAATTAGTGTGTGTAGGCTCAGAATTTGTCTTTATGTGATGTCTTCCTGTGTAGACACAGCTCAAATACTGGGAAAGATTCCCCCGTTTTCCCCTCTAGTCTTTTAGGTTGCTGTACCAACGTTCTAAAAGTTTCATGTGTTAGTTTGTCTTGTATCTCAGTGTTGCTATTTGCCAGGGTCTAGTTACAGATGTGTCTATAATACTTATCTGATCCTTTATTGTCTGTGTTGCCTAGCTCCCTTTAATCTCTGCCAGAATCCAAAAAAAATTCTGTGTGTCCAATTTCAGTGTGTCACTCACAGTACTTTTAATAACTTGATGTTCCCTTTGATTTCAGTTATCAGAAACCGTCTGGCTCGATTTTTCTGTATCCTGGTTAGTGCCAGGCTCAAAATGAATTGTTCATCCAAAGTGATGATGCAACATCTGAACTTGACTAGCTCTTTTATGCCACTTTTTTCTTTAAAAAAAATCCTTTCGGATTTTCTACTTTTTTTAGTAACGTCTATCACTTTTTCTTATAATTATTAGATGCCAAATTGAGAGAAGTCACATTTTGCAACTTAGCTATATGCAAAATCTACATGCAAGTTCATCAAGGATTCTTTGATTTCTTAGCAATGGTACAAGAAGCTGAGGGAGCTTTTGAAGTTGGTAGAATACAGGTGAAATTGCATAGTTTTTTGAAAACACTTCAGATAAATCCAAATGTGTGTGCATCACACATTGAAACAGAGATAATGGGGACTGTGGATATATAATGATTGAGCCAGTCACACTAAATACGAATGGATGCTTGTATGGTTCATCACTCAAAACTCTCACCAGGTTATCCTGAATTGATATTGAGGATCATGTTCAGGGATGATTTACCTCCATGATCAAGATGGGCCTTCTTCTGGCATGTTCTCAGTTTTTTATGAACCTTGGAGCTGCCTCAGTCTCCTGATATCAAGGAATTTGATCTGATTAGGGAAAAGTTGTTTACATGTCATAATGAACTTAAACCTCTGTATCCTGAGTGTATAGTTGAGGAAGTGGTAGAATTTTCTAATACACAATATTTCAAAATTCTCCAGTCCAGGGGCAATGATTATAAGAACGCTAAACATCATAACCAAGGGCTACAGAGAGATTTTCAACCATCTCACCAAGTGGAATATAGATATGATGAACAATAGAGACTGTCAGGTTTCTTTCATATTTGAGTCTTGTGATTACCACTAAGAGGTCTTTCTAATGGAATATATTACAAAGGAACATTTCGCTATGTGAAACATAAGTATCTTCCACAAGAGTGAACAAACCAGTAAAAGCACCATTGAGTTCAAATGACTTTCTTTAGGTTGACACAGAAAACTTATGATTGATTTCCTATTTATTTTCTGTTTTTGCTTTTACCCTCAAGAAGGTGGCCCAGCTTCTTTGAACAATGCAGTAGATATTGGTCTGAATGAACTTTATCAGCACTCTGTTTTCATTTTGCTATGAATATTTGTTATGTATTCTTAAAGACTGAAAAATGGACACGTATTGGATGCCACTGCCTTTCATCTTGTACATATGTAGGCAGCTGCTTAAATTCTAAGAATTGTTTTAAACGTCACGGCCCGTCTGAACTACTGTAATGCTCTCCACATGGGGCTCCCCTTGGGACGCATCTGGAAGCTCCAACTGGTACAAAATGCGGCTGCGCGGGGGGGGGTATAGGGGCCAGTGGCAGGACTCATGTGGCTCCCCTCCTGCGCGAGTTGCATTGGTTGCTGGTGGGTTTCCGGGTGCATTTCACGGTACTTGTTATGACCTTTAAAGCGCTCCATGGCTTAGGACCCGACTATTTACAGGACCGCATTCTGCAAGCAAATACCTCCCACCAACCAGTACGCTCCCACAGAGAGGGCCTCCTCAGGGTGCCATCAGCCAGACAATGCTGGCTGGTGGCTCCCACCCTCTGAAACGACCTCCCCCCAGAGATTCGTACTATCCCAAACCTCCGTGCTTTCCGCCGTGCCGTAAAAACCCATCTTTTTATCCAGGCCGGTTTGGCCTAATCACACCTCTTCTGTGCCGAAATCTGTTATTAATTTTAAATATTTTAAATTTTAGATTTGGTTTAAATCGGTTTTATATTGCGATTTTTTAAATTTAGACATCGAATTTATATTATTTTAAATTTCTCTTAAAATCTGTTGTATGTCTTAAGTGTTTTGTTTTGTTTTGTACACCGCCCTGGGTCCCTTCAGGGAGAAGGGCAATATAAAAATTAAAAAAAATAAAAATAAATAAAAGAAGTCTGGCAATATACAGGTGGTACTTGACTTACCACAGTTCATTCAGTGACTGCTCAAAGTTACAACATCATTGAAAAAAGTAACTTATGACCATTTTTCACATTTACAATTGCAGCATTTTCATGGTCATATGATCAAAATTCAGATGCTTCACAACTGACTCATTCTTATGACGGCTGCAGCGTCCCTGGGTCGTGTGATCAATTTTTGTGACCTGACAAGCAAAGTCAATGGGGAAACCAGATTCACTTTACAACCACGTTTCAAAGTTAACAACTGCAGTGAATTCACTTAACAATTGTGGCCAAAAGGGTCATAAAATGGGGCAAAACCGATTTAACAAATGTCTCACTAAGCAATAAAAATTGGGGGCTCAATTGAGGTTGTAAGTCAAGGACTACCTGTACTTTAAAAGCACTACATTCTTCTGTAATTCTTAAACTAATAAATTGACTGAACTAAGACATTTAGACATTTTTACAGATTACAAAGCAATTGTTAACATTAGAGAGAAAGCCGCTAAAACAAATTGGACACAACCCAGTTTCTTGTCTATATTGCTAAGTTTGGAAGATAATGAGTAAATAAAATAATATTTACAGGGGTTCCATCAGACCATTGCCAGGACCCTCCAGATAATGGATCCTTTTTGTTAAATCCAATCCAGAATTGTCTTTCATCATCTCTGTGGTCAAAAAGAAATAAACTCCATGACACAAATGCAAACTATATATAATTTTTCTTGAGTTATCTTCAATTTTTCCAGTACTAATGCACACATTTTAATCTTTTCTTAAACAGAACAGGTTGTATGCTAGGCGCTGTGATGAAATCTTTGAGTCACTTCTTTCTGAGTTTTTTGAAAAAATACGGCAAATACTGTAAATAGCATCAATGCATGCAAGAAAACTACCCCAGTGTTAGGAAAAGCAGCTTCAGAAGACTGGAGCTAACATAGATATTTAAAATATTTTTATCCTTCAGATATTTTTACACTCCAAATCCCTCTTGCATATTCAAGTTGCTTTTCCAGACTTGTTTTTAGAAAGTAAGAATGTATTCAGCTACTATGCTAAAGTTTCCTATGTGAATAAAATGAATTCCAAAAGAATACTAGCACAGCAGAAGTACTGAGGATCACAAAGGTCTAAGGAATATGTTGTGGGATAAATTATGTCAATTTTCTCACACAAATAAAAAAATAAAGAAGACAATATATCTGATTCAAGGATGAGCAGTGGAATCCATGAGTTTTATTATTGTTGCATGCAGACATTTCATTACAGGACTAGGTAACATGATCAGTGCTAGTGAGTATGGGTTTTTTTCCATTTATACAATAGCTTGCACTGTGTGCCCAATGGTGATGGAGGTGTGATTTCTCCTTAGTAGTTTTTGATTAGAGCGCTGTTGTTTTTTGCTTGTCTGTCTGGTGTTAATTCCTGTTTATCAGGGTAATGTTTGCTGGAGAGGATGGGTTCTGCTATTTTTGTTTCCTCCTTAGCTTTTTGTTCTCTCTTGAAAACTCTATAAATATCATTTATCCCTATAGATGGCTGATTTTTAATTTTTTTATCCCACCTTTATTATTTTTTTCAAATAATTCAAAGTGGTGAATATACCTTATACTTCCTCTTTCCATTTCCTCTTAAAAAGAAAAAAACAATCCTTCTGAATTGAGTTAGACTGCGAGAGAGTAAGTTGGTTGTTTTTGAGATGTTTTTGATGTATTATAAGATATCCTTTTTCATAGCTTGTGTGGACTGTGCTGTAGTGTGTTGAGTGGTCAGGCTTTTTTAGTTAAAACTGTATGGGTATCCTTTTTGTTGGAAGATGTAGCACAAGCAATATGTTTCCTTTTTCTGGTGTTCTGGATTGCTATATTGTGTTTGTATTCTGTTGTAGTGCATCTCTAAAATGGAAACAAAACAAATCCAAAATAGATCCTCTCCAGAAAACAGCATCTGGATATGCAGGAATGAACGCCAGAGAAACTATCTGGCAGAAAACAATGTCTTAATCAAGGAGCTACCAAACGGCATAACCATACCAACACTGGCAAGGCAAGCTGTTATATATAAACAGGGAGCAAATCCTACACTCACTAGCATTGAGGATGTTACCTACTCAGATAATGAAATGTCGGCAAGCAAATGTAAATAGATTTCTAAAGTTCAATGTGAAATTTTTTTTCATGTTTTCTGTACACCGCCCTGAGTCCTTCGGGAAAAGGGCGGTATATAAGTCTAAACAAACAAACAAATAAATAAATAAAATAAATAAACTGAGTAATCAAAATATCAAAAACAAAAACAAAGAGCAAACTTTAACTTTTTTGTTTCTAAGTGCGGGAATTATGAGGCAAAAGATTTGGAAGTGGTACCAGGTAGGTTGAGCTAATATTAACAAAAATATGAAGGGAGGGACCAAGGAAGAGAAAAACTGAAGCCACAGAAATAGCATTCCTACAAACATTGTGCTCGGTTACTGAGTTAAACATTTTTAGAACATACAATACCTGATTCAGAAACTAATGAAAAGAACCAGGTTGGTACATCGTGCTAAATCACAAAAAACCTAAGATTTAAATGCAGCGCCAATGCATCCTGCCGTTTGCTTTCCAGTGACCTAGTTAAGCTTGCTATGTCAGCACAGCCAGGATCTATGGACTATAAGGGGTTGAAAGTGACTTTCTGGAGTTATCATTCAGACCATCAGTACTGCTGCTGTGTAAGAATTAAAGTGGGTGCCAAAGACTAGTATCCTTTTCTTTCTCTGCCTTCATACACACACAGAAATAAGAGCAGGCCAATTGATTCTTTTTTTCCTCCATTGTTTACTTCCCCTTATCTCTCTTCCTAGTGACGGATATTTCTTTTGTGCCAGAATGGAGAGTCATGGGGAACATTGGCAGTTAATATAAGGCGAGATAAACAAGAGATGAAGAACTGCATTCCTTGTGCACTACATATTGGTATTTCTTCACCTATTTCTGTCAGATGGTACCTTTTATCCTCTCCTGATTGGCCATGTTTAGACCTTAACTTGATTTGGTTAACCATGGTTTAAAGCCCTAAAATCTGAGTTCATGCACCACACTAAATCATAAATAAGTAAAGTAGGTTTGGGTTTATTTGTAGTGTGAGCCCAGCCAGTTTAGCATAACTGAAGAAAGAGTTGGTGGAAAAATCTCAAACTTCCAAATGACATTTTTACTGTAAAAATATGTCTAGCTTAATTAAAAGAAGGATGACATGGCAGCAGTATTCAAATATCTAAGGGGTTGCCACAAAGTAGTAGTAGTAGTAGTAGTAGTAGTAGCAGCAGCAGCAGCAGCAGCAGCAGTAGTAGTAATAACAATAACAACAACAACAACAATAATTTTGTTTGTATCCCGCCCTTCTCCTGAAGGACTCAGGGTGGCTTACAGGCATGTAAAAGCACAAACAACATAAACACTAAAAACATATTAAAAATATTAAATAAAGCCTGAATTAAAAAAGGGAGCAGTAAAATGATTTCTCGAATAAATACAGATATTTAAAATAATCTAATCCAGTAGAGGAAGTCAGGCTATTCTCCAAAGCACCTGGAGGCAGGAGAAGCAATGGATTGAAACTAATCAAGGAGAGAAGCAACCTATAACTAAGGGGACATTTCCTGATCGTTGGAACAATTAATCAGCGGAACAGAAGTTGTGGATGCTCCAACACTGGAAGTTTTTAAGAAGAGATTGAACAACCATTTGTTTGAAATGTTATAGGGTTTCCTGCCTGACCAGGGAGTTGGACTAGATGACCTTCAAGATCTTCTGTTAAACAATCAAATAAACATTTCCCTTGAAACCTCGGAAAACAGGACATGGCAGCAGTGTTGTAGCAAGATAGCCTCAGATTTGGTTCTTTCTTTTACAGTTGGAAGACCCTCAAAGAAAATCCCAAAAACCTTTCTTAATTTAAGGGGTGGGCAATCCACAGATTGCCCATTTCTAGACCAATTTGTGTGGCCCCAAAAGTTGATTCCATGAATTGCTACAGATTTTTAGCAGGACCATCAATTATATGTTAATCAGATGCTCTTTCTTTACATGAGACTGTCTCTGAAAAATTGAAGATGACATTCTGTGGGTCCAAGTTCCAACACAACAAGCAAGAGGCTCTCTTTAGAAATCCCCCTTCTTTTAAATCACACATTCAAAGATAAATAAGCCAGGCTTGTTTATGTGTATTGAAGTGGTTTTCTGCTAAATTTCTGTGGTTGCTTTGACAGAGAGAGAAAAAAATAGTGTATTTTGTTGTTCCTCCTTACCCCACTTTTGGCCTCTTCTATGTAGGACTTACATATAATAAGAAAGGAGCAGCTATTTTCCCTTACAGCAAAAATATAGAACCAGGAGGCCCAACTTCCTCTTGAATTTGGCAGAAGAATCAAGTCCCACATGGATCAAAAGACTCTTGCTGAACACCTGATCAGATGTCTTGCTGAGTTTATATAAATTCTGGATTTTGGGGTTGTACAAACAGAAATGAAATAGCTCTTTCCTTTAGCACTCCTTGGGGATTTCTTTGCCTATACAGACATTTTATCATCCAGAAAGCTAGATGACAGGTAGGAATTGTAAAGGAGAACTGAATATTTTGATTTTAACAGTAGCAAGATCAGTAGCAGACAAAGAATGGTAATTTTTCAGTCCAACCTCGAAACAGGAACCCATGGAAAAGAAAAAGAAGTTACCACAGTTCTTATATTTAGACCTAACATAAGACATGTCTTTTTTTAGTCCCTCAACACACTCTTTGAGCTAGCAATGTGACTTCTGTCTCCCTCTTGCCACTTCTAAAAGTTGTTCACACGGTGACACCTTTTATTTTGGATTAATTAATTATGGAAGCAAGTCCCGAGGCTTCAGAATGAGGAGCAAAGAATATAAGAAAAAATAGAGAAGCTAGGGTCAATTAGAATACAGTTAATTAGAATAAAAAGCAAAAGAGCAGATGGGGAGGGACTGCTTCATTTTTCACAAAGTGATTTGTGAGTTTTTCTCCCTAGTGATTTTCAAACTCAGGATATGGTTGTGTAGACGTCAAACATTTTAATGCTTTAAACCACACTTCTTCTGGTAATGAGAAACCATCATTTTCATTTCCATACTGTAAGAAGTTTCATTTGCAGGATATTAAACTCCATAAGGATAGATCAGCCTATATTTTTCATTAGTTGGCAACCCCTTTTCATCCATGATTTTTAGTGCCAAATTATACCAAACTGTTAAGTAATGCATAACTTCAACCCATTGCTAAGTTTTGCCTTTTAATAATTCAACTTTAAGAATTCAGAGTTAATTATATGTCAATTCTGTCATAAATGCTAGTGTCAGCTTCAGATAGAATATCCATAGAACAAATAAATGAACTCAAGAAGATGCAGAAAGTTCAAATAATGGATGGTACTCACTTGAATGTGATATCCCCTCCACGTTCCAAGCTTAAATCTCTGCGGCTGTGTTGAAAAAGGAAAGGAATTGTAAATCACTGCTTCAGTCTCCTTAGGATAGCTCTTTTTATACCAATCGCCTGGTTCCTTTCTCCCATTTTCTCCAAAAATATAGAAACATAGGAAACCAATGGCAGAAAAAGACCAAGTTGTCCATCAGATTTGTCCTTTCATTTTGTTTTTTTGTTTTCTTTTAAAATAATTTATTATTTTTCAATTATTATTATTTTATACTTACATTTTTGTCTGATGATGGATAGGTGTTTATT
>JANHFO010004372.1:115113-132011 GCA_032468095.1 Pareas carinatus
GGGGATGGGGTGGGAGTTTGGAGGGAGGGGAGGTTCAGGGGGGGAAAAGGGGAGGAAAGTGTTCAAACTTTGTATTTGTTTTATTTTTCCTATTTGATTATTTTTGTGTTTATAAAACTTTTAAAGAAAAAAAAGAAAAAAGAAGAAGTGTGAATTCACATATTGAGATTAATAACCTTGGATAAACTCACCAAATGAAGCACAGTGTATAAGGTGCATTGTGTCTAACTAACTTTGCTTTCTCCTCCTTTTTTAGAAGAGTAAATTCTTATGTGGTGGTTAAGGTATTGGACTGACTGAAGAAATGTAGATTCAAGCTCTCTGTTGACTCAGCTCAATGAAACCTACTCACAGGAAAAGGATAAATTGGTAGGAGACATGACTTCCCAGAGGCAAGCAGAAAATAATGATTATAACTGTAAGTAGAGATTGAATACCTGAGCATAGTTCCACCAAGCTAAATAGGCCACTACTAATGCACTGTGGGTTGTCAGGTTTGCTGTATCTTAATCAATGCATATATAAGCAATCTGTATTCATTTCTGGGTGAATTTGTGCTGGAGGAGAACCACCGCATAATGGACTATCTTAAGCATTTCCAAGAGAAGAACTCATACATTTGCTCAACCCTGTATTATTGGCCCTTTGCCAAGTTAAGATGTATAAGCATGTTCTGAAACTTCTAAAATAGTCTACAATTTCTGCTTGACTTGGTAATAAACAGCCATTTTATTTAATTTGGTTACATAGTCAACTTTCTGATATGTCACTTGATGGTGCCTTGCAGCAGTTTGTCCAACATTAAGAGAAGGTCAAAGTGAGGAGTTTGTATACTTATATCTACAAAACAACCCACGTGGGCACATTACAATATTCAATATTCATGACTGTGAAGTTAGAGACACACCCTCTCCTGGAATTTTTAAAAAATATGTCAATAGTGTTCTTTTTGATGGGTCAGTTATGCTTTTAGCTTGAACAAGAATGGTCAGAAATAAAAACGGTGACCCATAATGTACAACAGTGAGAAAAAGTTGCTGTTTTAACATTCTGTCTCTTTTAAAAAGTACAAGAGGCCTTTGTCCACTTAATGGTATGTCCATTTATGAAAACTTGCATCTCTTCAAACAGTTTTGTCTTGGTCTCTTTCAGCAGTTATTTAGGTGATAGGTGAAAACTGCTCCATGTTGATTATGAGTAATTACCAAGTTATTTTTCCTGCCTTCCTTTGAATACGTTCTATCAGCTACTGTTATAGGATTGAAGTGTAATCTAATCTTGGATTGTTTTATAATCTCTCCTGCATTCTACTTTATCAGTTGTGGTTTTTATTACTTTTGCAGCAATTCTAGATGAGTAGCTTCAGAGCTGATGACAGTTTGGCAGGGTCCTTGGCAGCCCTTCTGCATGAGTTCATCAGGTCCAAGGAAGCCATTTCCTCACAAATAGAAAAGCCAGAAAAATTCCAGACAGGGGCAAAATTGGTGAGGCAAAAATGGTTCAGCAAAAGATGATCCACCAGCAGTTCTAACAGTCTTTCCTTCTTTTTCTTTCCTTTGCTAAAACTAGCAGCAGCAATGGCAAAAATAATGCACTCATTTTTGCTAGTAAGCATAACTGAATTTGCCTAAATTATTTTATTTTACCATAGGGATGTCCACAGGGCGAGCCATAAAAGGTCAAGTGATAGCCACAATTGTGTGATTTTGACATTTTTTACAGCCCTTCCCTCCCTTTGAGAATGCCTCTGTCTATCCAAGGTACAACTGGTTCCCAAAAGAGTTCTTTTAAATTCTTAAAACATTGTGGGAAATTAAAAGAGGGCCACAGCAATAACTCCGTTTGGCTTAGCTTGTTGGTGTGCTGCTCTTCAGAATGGAAGGCTGGTCCTAAGTAAATACCCAAAGCCAAAGCCAACACTAAGCTTCATTGCCATCTTCATTTCTTGCACAGTATTATTATACTTAAACAAAAGGGATGGGAAATAAATTCAAATTTTGTGCTGTATTCTAACTTTTCTCCTTCCCTTCCCCATCCAAATTCTAATTATATTTTCTCCAAACTCTTTTCCCCTCCAAATTCTTTCCTCATTTTTTCTTTCTCAATTAGTTGTTAACATTCTGGAGCTCCCAAACACGTATAGTTCTCGGTTCAGTTATTTTGGAGTTTGCATAAATAATTAGATTTGCTTATTATTTGCTTTGTCTCCAAACCTAAAATGAAATCGCAATTGCTCTATTTTTGCTAGCTCTCAGCAAAAAAATTATTGTCTGAGGGAATAAAATAAAATAAAGAAAACTAAATGTGCAGCTGACTGAGCAGGATTCGAACAGCTGCTAAGGTTGGGGGCCAAGTCTCCTGAATTCACCCATAAGTTCAGGGGGTGGAATGCAAATATAAGAGGACCAAGCAGTTCGAAATAACAAGCATTTGCTTGCAAAGCTGAACCAGCCAAGGGTCTAAAGCTCAGTCTTCTAGTTTGAAGCATGAGCTTGGCTCACCTCACAGGAGGTCAGATGATGCAATAAAACCTTTGCAACAAGAAAAAAATTGCTAATTGATATCCAAAGTAGGCAAAAGGTTTTCTTGTCCTCTTTTTTAAAAAAATATCTCTTGTGTCATATAATCTTACTGTAAGCCTGTATGTAAATATTCATATTGTAAACATGGGGAAAGAGAGCTGACATGATAACTTTAATCCAGTCAATGGTTCATGATTAAGCAATTATCTCTTTAGGCGCATGACAGACAAGCTTTGCAACAGGTCCATGATGGTGCAACAGAATTGCCAATGGACCGATAAACAGCTCAGTCTGCTCCTATGCCTTTCAAAGTTGCTTTAATTCAGGGACAAAGGGAAGTGATAAGTATAGTCTCCTGCTGGTGTCCACAGCTTAAGCTGCTGCTATCAGCACAAAGGCAAGGATGTTTGGGACATTTGGCAACCCCACTACACATTGATGAGGAAAGATGCTGGGGTTGAATTCATGATACCACTTAAGATCATACCACAAAGCAAGAAAGCAAGAAAGTGAAGATTTTGTGAATTACAACCATTAGTTTAACTCTTTGAAAAAAGTGATTTCTGACTGGTCCTGATGCCCCATGGTCATTTGATCAAAATTTAGGTGCTTGGAAACTGGCATGTATTTGCAATTGGTTGCAACATCCCAGAAATACATGATCAACATGTGAAAGCTAAGATTCCTGTGGGGAGTTATTTCAATTTTGTTTGTTTGGCAAGGCCCTTGTATAATGCAAAATGGTTCAATTTGGGGGAAAGAGAAAGCTCATGGTAGGGCAACCACACTGACTACAGGAGGTCTTTGAATCTCTAGGATAGGAAAACCTCATTTGAAATCAGAGAACTGTTATCAGTCTGTGGATAGTTTAAAAAAGTGTGGTAAACCATGATTTGCAGAATAGGCCACTAATGACTAGGTTCACGCCTCATACTAAACCATAAATCATAGCTTATAAACTTCAGTGGCTGGGTTCACATAACAATCCATGCCAAACTAATAAACCACAAAATGCCAAAGTGTGATATTTGAACCAAGACAAAGAAAACCTGGGTTTAATAGCATAAAGGGTAGAAATATGATAAACTAAAAACAGTCTCTGTCATAGCGAACCTTATATTTGCTGTTTTATCTATCGGCTTTCATATGCCTCAATTATAAAGCGGGAGAATTGTTTGTGACCCAGGTCTTTAATTCTGCTTCCAGTTTAGAAGGAGAGTAGAATTTCTAATTTATTTATTATTTATATCAAAGATTTATGTGGCTACCAATCTAAAGCAGCTCTTGGTTAATCTTGGATTGATGGCAACTAATCTGTGAACTCCCAATCTATGATGCGTGATAGCTTGCAGTAGATAATTTCCCTATAATTACCATTTTTGGTCTGGTTAAAAACAAGGAAACACCAACACAGATCTCTCAACTGGTTTGTCTATCTTAGGAATAGATAATATTGATTTGAAGGAGCATAAAGCCATTTTCTCAGCACAAAGACAAAGCTACATGGAAAACTTTGTTGTTGGCTCTTTTGCAAAAGTGTCATGCCAGAAAAAAGTGACTGCTCTAAAAATGTTCTTGAGTTGTAATCTCTTTTCCAAGAATATCTCCTGTTGAACAAAGAAGTCACTGCTTTTGCTGAGTTTACCCAGACGGGTTGCACTTCTTTCTTCCAGTACAAATAAGGAGGAAAAACCCTTCCATTGCATCTTCCTCACTTTCTCCCTCCCTGTGGGGAATCAGCCATTACAATTTATCTATCTGACAACAATTTTCTCCTTCCCTGCAAATACCAGGCTAGAGAAAGGTAGGCTTATGCAATTCCTCTTTCAAGTAAGCAGGTGGTAGTTGTACTACTAGGTCTACCCGTTTACATTTTCTTGTTCAATTGTGGAAGAAGACCAGAAAGAATGGATACTGATAGACCCTTTTGCCTCATTTGTAATTAGAGGTTCCTGCAAGCCAAAGGGAGAGAGAAGGCAGGAGTTCTTCCTTTTTGAGTAAAATGGAAAGGATGGCATGGTCGTATTACCTGGCCATATTCCTGCAGAAGTTTGTCTGTTATCAGTTCAGCATCCTAGAACACAGAGAAGGAAAGGGGGAAGGGGAAGAGACAGACAGGGGGCAAGAAGGTAGCAAGTAAGAGGAAGAAGAATCAGTTAAGGGGAAGGCTGGGGGTTAGAAGCAGAGCGTGCAGTCTTTTTGTCATTGCTTGCCACCCTTAAAAAAAAAGCATGGGTTGCAAGCAGCAAATAAATTCATTAGAAAGCAGTTGCACTGCAGAGCTGCAGCATATGGGTCCAAGAACCCACATGTTCCAGTTGATGTTTTCAACAACTTGCTCAACTGAGGTGGCCAAATGCTTGTTGTTGGCAAAGAGGAAAACCTGCCTGTTTTCATTCTTTGTGAAGCTTGTATGACTTCAGGCCAGCTGCACATAAAAACGCAATACGTTCTACATTGAGTAAGCTGTTGTCTTCGTAGCACCTTGCCTGGTTTAAAGTTTTGACGAATTCAAAAGCTTGCATAGTTTTTGATGCCCTTCTTGTATGGATTTTGGACTTTATTTTTTCCCTCCCCTGAACCAACACAGCTGTCTTTGTTTTTTCTGGGCAAGCTGTGTGTCTGCACTAACTGTTCCTCCTAGCTTCATGTCCCATGACATATTGGGAACATCTGCTATTATTAATTACGGTGATGCCCTGGATTCAAGAACCACTGCTGGGAGTGAGTGGTACTAATTCTTATGCAATATTTCTCCTATTGGCTAAATTGCCTTATTTACAATTAGTGACATGTCTCTGTATATGTGGTGTTTCCCCCCAGAAATGGAGCTTTTCCTGTACCTTTAGTAGTTGTATAGGTGTCATAGAATTAAAAAAAATATGCTTGGAACTGAACTAAGAAATGAAAAGTTAGTAATTACAAACAGGTTTCATTCGTAATAGCATATACAAGCAGTTATTAGATGTGGCTGCTGATTACAAAAATATCATGCAATAATTTTAAGCCTCTTCAGATATTATATATGTTCATGAATTGCAGTGTGATAAACCTTTTATTTTTGATACTATGCAACTGCACCTGCTGTTATACATAAAATATTTAGTGCCCTCACATTGAGATGCCTAAATAGAATTAATCTTTTTTCCTCTTAAAAATGACTTTCTCATGTACTTATTTTAGAACAATAGCATATTTTGTGAAAATTATTCAGCACCTTTGCCATCCAATCACTGGGTTGTTAGGAATGTGGGTTAGGTACCAAATTATAACTTCCTTATTTGCTTGCTAGACTATGTCATCAGAGATGGAGTCTTTAGAAAGTTCAATCTTTCTAAAAGGAAATGTTGTGGGTTCCATTCCCTAAGGAGGTACATCTGGTGGGACTTAAAAGAAGTGCCTTCTCCATAGTGACTTCCTTCCTCTGGAAGATTATTCCCCCCAGGAATTAGACTTCCCCCTCACTCTGACACTCTTTCATAAGGCCCTAAAGTTGTGGCTTTGCTAACCGGCTTGGGGAACCTAGAGTGTGATGGAGTCCATTAAATGGTTGATTTGAGTGTGTGCTGTCATTGAGCAGTTATTTCATTATTATTTTATTTTTCCACATTGCGTTTTTATTATCTGTAAGCCACCTAGAGTGAGTAGGTGGCTATATAAAATAGATGGATGGATGGATGGATGGATAGATAGACAGAGTGTCTTTCAGTTACTGTTGGCATTCTGCAAGAGCAAAGATAGAAAAGAAGATGTAGAAAGGAAGGTCTGCCTAACAACATTCAAATATCAGGCTCAGATGAGTCTCTTCAATCCATCTTTTCTGCAATTAAACAGCCAACGTATGCTGAAGCCTATTTGAAGATAACTAATTTAGTTAAGTTGGCTACATTGATTTTATCTGGAAATTCTCTGTGTGTGATTATTGGCTTATTTTTCATATATATTCGTTCACCATAAATCTCTTTTCATTTAAAAGGGAATTTCTTCCTACAACCTCCTGAGACTGCATGGTTGTACCTTATGTTTCAGAATTGGCACAATGTTTTTAAAAGTCTACAGTACTGACTTTAGTCAGGAAAATCCAAAGTACCTTCTTTTCTGTTTTCACAAGCTCAGGTGAATGACGTAGAACTCCCAGCAAAACAAATTGAGGCATGTCAGGGGGTTCAGTCTGATTGGAGGCAGCTAACTGTAATTATATATTTTAATAGCGAATCTTTTGAAGGAGTCTGCCAAAGTAGTTTAAATTACCACTTCTAGTTTGTGCAACTTCAAAAGATTTCAACAGGCTGATCATGTTTCACTTACTGATCTTCCTCAACAGCATTACAATAATAAATGTGCAAAATTTCCACTGTTGAAAATATACAGAGAACGGGCAAGCATGCACTTCATTTATTTATTGTGTTTATATTATTTCATGCTAAGACCTCAAAGAATGGTGTATAACACACTGAATTCTGGATTTTCAGCTTCTCTGACCTTTACTAATTTCAACAAGGTTTCACTGTATTTCTTCAAAATTCTTGCCCCTATCTGTTCATCTTGCAATCAACTACCATTTGTAGATATATATCTCTTATCTAAACACAATTTAAAGCACCTGCTCTATGTGTAGCAAGAATGGAGTTTTATGCCACTATTTAAGGATCAAATCTATTCAACGTCCTTTACCAATAATTATACTAGTATTTGATAATGGAGAATGAAGGATGCAGTTTATTCAGATGTGAAAGAAGACAAAGTTTCTTCATTTTTCTTAGTTGAAACAAAACTAGAAAATTTAGTATGTCAAAAATTTGCTAAAATATCCTCTTATGGAACTTGTGTGATCTTTTCCTCCTTTTATTGGTTTCCTTCAATAAGAGGTGTAATTCTTTGTCAGCCCCATTGTTGTCTATAGTATTTGCTATTCCCCAATGGAAGAACACAAGGCAATTAAAAGATGCTCCTTTTTGTCCTTATTATTGTTATTGGCTGAATGCTTTAATACCAAAAAGGAAGTTCCAGGGAAAGTTGAAAGTTAAAAGTAGGCCTTGAGGAAGCAGGATTCTGACAGATTGATTACACTTATTCCTGGCAGTGCCCTTAACAGCTGCTTCGAAAACAACTGCCACTTTTTTCCATTGGCCTTGTACTAGAGTCTTCAATAGTCATGACATGCAAGTCACTGTATATGCATCTAAGCCAGTGTTTTTCAGTTTTGGTAACTTGAAGATGTAGGGACTTCAAGCCCCCAGCATGCTGGCTGGAAAATTCCTGGAAGTGAAACCCACACATCTTCAAGCTGCCAAAGTTGAAAAAGACTGATCTAAGGCTGTGTAATTTTGATCTAGGCTACTGAATTGTGTACATCCAAATAGCTGTTAAAGGAACATAAATAGGTCAAGTTGATTCATCTCTCTCCTAATCAGCTAACAATAGTACTTCCAAGTAGCTTTTTAATCTTTTAATGTTGCATCAAAATAATCTAAGAATATTAGTGTATTTCATATTGATGGGATTTCAGTGATTGTATAAAACCTATATTGTTAGTTTCAGAATGTAGAAAATTTATCTCTCTCCATATTTCACCAACAGGCCTTCTTAGCAGGGACTATAGATTGCTGAAATACAGCAACTGCAAGAAGATCTCAGGTTGTCTTGTTTCAGCTAAGAATTGTATTTAGATATGCACTTAATTATAATTTATTACCAACTGCTGGTCTGGAATTAGATACAGGTTTGATCATTCTCCAATAAGAGCATAACAGCTGTTATATCTTTACCTCTAAGACTTGTAAAGTAATGATGGCCAACAAGTTGTTTTCCAAACATTGTCAAATAGCCAGACAGCATGACCAGTGATAAGAACTGCAATCCAACAATATTAGAGAAAAGCATGCATTGTTTACCTTTCCTTTAAAGAGACAGGCATTTGATAATGCATGGATCTGGGCCTAGAAAGTTTGCAACTTGACAGAGGAGGACATTCTTAGCTAGTAATAAAGGGAGGGTGGCACACATAGAAATATCAATCTCTAGCATCTCTATTTTAAAAGGTTGTAGCTCTAAGTGATGAGTAAGACCTCCACCTGAAAATCGGGAAAACTACTGCCAAACCGATAAACCTGTAAGGTAGATTTTTGAACAGTTATGAAAGCAACTGCTCTGCAAAGATGGGAAAGAAGTAGGACTGGTAAGGAAGGAAAGAGGCAGGACTGGACACAATTCAGAAATATGCTGATGAGAAACGGAAAAAAAGCAGCAGCAAAAGGATGGGGAGAGACAGCCATCCCACTTTGTGCTGACCTTGCCCGGATCAGGTGCTCCTGGGGCTCGTAGTAGTGGCTTTTCTTCAGTGATCTGCACTTCCTGGAGTTCTGTCATGGCTCCTGGAACAAAAGACAAAGACATCAGGGGATATATATTAGTTGGGAAATGTATATACTAATGAAACATTGATTGTGTGATGTCGCTTTCATTCTTCCTCACTTGATAATGACACTATCAAATGATGACTGCTCATATGGTTGAGTAATCCTGAAGCTAACATAAACAGATAAGATATGGATACCCAAATGCAACATTTTCCAGTGTGGTCACATTTTCTCTCATTCAGCTGCCAATCAGCAAATGAATGCTTAGTCATTCAGGTATATCCACAGTGGAGAATACTAGTAGCTCTGCATTGACGATGTTACCTAGCCAGGTAATGAAATATCCTCAGGAAGAAAAAAAATCACCAAGAACTAAATAATCAAGAACTCAACAAGGATGTATGAACCACCAACTGCCTTGAACTTAAGCTAACAGAGATGGATACTGCCATCCATCAAATGTATTTTTCTACTACAAACAACACTTAGCTTCTTTCTAAAGCTCTTCTGGACTGTGGTACATCTATGAATATGCTATAAAGTGTAAGAGGGCATGTTAAAAACCAGCACCGAAACCATTAATCTTTGCTGTAAATGTGAGACATTAGACACACACAGGAGGTCAAGTAATTGTGAAACAGCCTGTTTTTCATCTCATTTTAACGCTTCATCTTTATAGCCCTTTCCAGTATAGATTTATACTTTTTTGAGATCAGCCTTCCCCTGTTTCTTGCCTTCCAGCTCGGTTGGGACTGCAACTCCCAAAATTCCAAGACATCACAGCTTTTAGGAGTTCTGGAGCTGTGGTTTAACAACATCTGAAAAGTGTCCGATTGAGAAAAGCTGCTTATGGCTGCTCTCCAAAACAAACTTGAATTAACATATAACATAAATTCTCAGTCTATCACCTCAAAAATAGATCTTTTTATAACAGCCTTTTAATGGGCCAAATGTTTAGGGGGAAAAACTTTCAGATTGTTTTGCAGACAAACTGATATGCTTAGTGTTTTGTGACCTTGCGATGTATGTGAGTGAAATATTTGTCTTGGTTTTAACTCTCTGGAGTCGAGATGGTTTTCTGTTCCACATTTCAGTGCAGAAAACCACCTTGCTTTCTGCAGATAGGGGAACTGAAGCTGGGAGAGGATAATGCAGCAGAGGTGAAGACATCAACCCTGATCATCCAGATCTAGACCCCCTCATTATGTAACCAGGCATGACTTCATATAAACAGTCAAACCTTGGTAAGTGGCCAGCATCAGCCGAATGAGACAGGAATATAGACACTTGCTTTCTACGGAGTTGAATCTCTGGTCCTCTACAGTTCATATACTGATATTTTATTTATTTATTTATTTAGATTTATATACCGCCCTTCTCCCGAAGGATATTGACAATTACATATCCATTTATTTACCCCTCATCTACAGATGGAAAATATTTTTGAAGGCCTTGCTGGAGATGCCACAAATTGACTTTCACATACAAAAAGAGCCAGTTTAGTGTAGTGGTGAAGGCTCCAGGCTAGAAACTTGTAAGTTGTAGTCCTGCATTAGGCATCAAAGTCAGCTGGGTAACCTTGGGCCAGTCACAATTTCTTGGCTAAACTTACCTCAAAGAGTTGTTGTTGACAGGAAAATAGGAAGATGAAAGAGTATTAGGTATGTCTGCTGCTTTGAGTTATTTATTAAAAAAAATAATAAAAAACTTTAAAAGTCTTTTTTTAAAGGGTACTTTGCCAGTGAGCTATAGTCTTTAGTAGTCATTGTGTTTCAAAGGCTGCCATGACATGTTTCAGGACTCTTCCAATATTCCAGCAGGTTTCAAGATGCAATGCTCTGATAAGGAGTGCTCCAAAATCAGTCCCCTATTCTTCTTGGTAGTTTTGAACAAAAATGTCCAATGCAATCCACAGATTGTTCAGTGCAACTATCTGTGGCTGCGGAATGCCATGGCTCACTCTGCAAGAGGGACAGCACCAGCAATGTTGATTCCTTCTGCGTTGGCAGCAGATAATCAAGAACTGTAACAGGTGTTTCATGAGTAATACACGTAGTCCTCAATTTATGATTAGTCACTTAGTGACCATTCAAAGTTATGATGGTCCTCCCTGGGAGTACGTATGACTTGGTTCTGAAGTTCTGATGGCTAGCCTCCCGCCATGGTCACATGAATGCATCTCGGGTGCTTGGCAACTGGCTCACATTTACAGCCACTTGTAGCATCCCACGATTATATGACCATGTTTTATTCTCATTTCACCAAAATGTGGTATTTACTTCCTTTTTTGAGGGGCAAAATCAGCCCATAGCGCACCAGTCGTTTTCTTAAAGAGCACTGCAAAAAAGGTCATAAAACTGAGTTAGTCATGTGGATAACCCAATTTATGACCATCATGACTTACAACCATGATGGGCAGGTTCCATTATGGGCATATGCCGAGGATCAGATGTATAGTAATGACAAGAGAATTTCCAAGAGATATCTCGATGCTCTTCGGTTCTTTTCTTTTAAATAACAATTCTGCACCATATTCCAAACACCATTATAATTAACCATTTAGCAATGCATGAAACCTATGACTTTTTACACAATTTTAATATGATCTTAGTAGCCAAAAAAGTTCAGATCCATAAAGCTGCAAAGTTGTGTTCAAACTTCTTTAGAAGTCTTCCCTGGGGCTTTGAATTCCCTATTTGTCCCATCATTCTTCCAGAAGATACATTCAGTTCCTAAATGTTTACATTTTTAGAAGAAAAGTTCTCCCCATGCAGGTTGCATATAAACAGATGTTTATATTAATGTGATAAATTTTGTTTTAATTTTGCTTTACTAATAACTATTAGTAAAAACACCCAACTGCTGAGGTTATGTATTATAATGATTCAATTTTGTCACCTGCATTGTTTCCTGCTAGAATATTTTATTGGGTTACAACATTAATCAGTGTAACTGCTATAATTGCTAAGGTAGAAGTTGGCAATTTGGGATCACCATTCTCACAATTACTCTATGGTCTATGCTGCCAGTTCCTAATAATAATTGAAATTCAAAACTTGTGAAGGTACCAGGTTGTCTGTCCCTGCAGTTAGGAAATCTCTGGTTGTACTCATCCAAGGAAAACATGATTATTTCCTATTTTATGCAACTAATTACCATGTGCTTAGATCATAAACATTGAATATGTATAGAGCTGCTTATCAAAGATTATTATTTTCTTCCCATATTCTCATATTATTTACCTAATAGTCTAAACAAGTGTTTCTCAACCTCAACAGTTTTAAGGTTTTTTTGGACTGAAGAATTCTGGGAGTTGAAGTCTACACATCTGTTAAGTTGATGAGTTTGAGAAACACTAAACTTTAAATGTGAAGAGTTCCTTAGGAGGGAAAAAAGTCCCATTTTGGAGTTTTATATCATGTGTGTAGAGATCTGCAATCTTTGCTTTCAAGAAAGAGACAATGCTTTAACATACATTAGGTAAGGTGTATGTTGCCTGTGGGGACAATCATGCATTTTGGAATGTGCTCCAAATATGTATATTTAATGTCCTACCAATTTTCAGGATAGATATAGAATCTAGAATAACTTAAGTGTGCTGAAACAGTGGGCGCATATTTGCATATCACATGTTGTATACCCATTTTAAGCTCTTTCCTCTGTATTCCCAGAGGAAATGGTTAATTTGAACAGTCCTAGTTTACATATTATGCTAAGCCATGATTTGATTAGTTATAGTTTACATATAAACATTAAACAAAATATTAAATTAAAACCAATCAATAGCTTGTTCTAATTGATCTAATCCCTGGTTAGGTTAGTACATTGTGCTAAGCCAACATTTGCTTAATTATGGCTTATATTATTACAATTAGCTGCTTTTTCATAACTTGGTGAGCAATAAACCAAAATGGCTGGTGTTCAGACAACATTCCAAACTAAAACCAAATGAACCACATGTATTATGTGGAACCTATTCAGTATACTGTAATTGGTTTATAGCCGTCTGGTAATTTGGGCCTGCTTAGAAAACATATGCATTTCAAAATGGGAAGTTTAAATTAAATTAGTTTTCATTTTTGAATATTTAATTCACCACGGTTAAAGCTATCCATCTTGTTCACTTGACAGTTTGGAGCAAATTACCTTTGCTTCAGAGTTGATTCATACATGCTCATATATAGCTTAACTCAACATAATGAATAGAGCTTTTTCACTACACTAATGATTCCTAACTTATAGCTTCAGAATTACTAATCATGTCAGGGTATTGCAGCAAACTTTGGTATGGGCACTAATTGTAATGTAAAATATTACTGCATAGGATACATGTGTCCCAAAATATCTCCAACTTCAACAAATTTTAGTTTTATTAACCAAAATCTTACAAAATATAGATAAATCTCATAAGATTTAGTAATCTTCTAAACTTTTGACCATATTTATGTGTGTGTCTGTGTTTGTCTGTGTATACCTGCAGATAAGTGTTAACTCCTGGCAACTGCCTGAACAAGTCCATGCAGTTTTCTTGGCAAGATTTCAGTAGTGGTTTGCCATTGTCTATTTTCTAGAGCTGACAGAGTGACTGACCCAAGGTCATACAGTTGGCATCATGCCTAAGGCAGGACTTGAACTGGTCTCCCAGTTTGTAGCCTGCTTTAATTACTACATCTCTGGCCATTTAATTGGTTTTTTAAAAAATGGAGGTTCAGAGCCTTATTCTAAATAATTTCTGTGGATGCAAATCCTTAATATACCGAAGTGTATTCCAATTAACTATGTATCATACCTAAGTGGGATAGGATGCCACTTAAAGATACAGATAAATACAATGCAGAAGGTCCATTTGAATGTGGGAATCATTTTCATCCATCACATTTTGATATCTGCACATCATTAATCGATGAACTCTATTGTGGAACAGTCATTACCTATCTAGTTTACAGCCTTGTTATTTAAACTTTTTTTTAAAAAAATAGAAACTTGCAGAAGCCCAGAACACAAAGTTATCAACTGTACTGTGCTAGAGGTGTGTCCACTTATGTTATGCCTACTAGACATATATGCTGATGAGTCTTTTCATTTTTTTAAAAAAAAACTGGCATTCCTCTTGCCTCAAGGAAAACTTGGAACAGGGAGTACAGTCATAATTACATGTGCTCCTAGTATGATAGTACACTGAATTCTAGCTACAAAGATCTCAATCTCAGAAAGATCTCGTCTATGGACCTGTCCATTCTTATACAAAGAGAAATGAAAAATATGTAGCACTGTTCATTTTCAAATGGAACAGTTTCTCTCCATCTCTTTTTCCCAGTCCTAAGTACATAATTCAGAGAATGCTTACATGCCCTATCATGCTACAAAAGATTTTGCATTGGCATTCTTCTTGCAATGTAAAAAGAGGGAGGGGCGGCAAAGGGAAGCAAATGCATGACTAAGCATTCCCCCATTCACTCTTAGCAACTAGGCTATTTTCCTCTGCCTGGCTGCAAGCCCACCCTCTCTTCCATCTCTTAGTGTTGCTTCATCATTGGCCTTGGGGTAGGCTCCCCAGGGCCCTGTGAGAACAAGCAGCCTTCCACTCTTTCTTCTTCTTCTCCTCCTCTCCTCTTCTCCCACCCCCATACTCTCAGGTCTGCTTCCCACTCTGGGCTCCATCCAAGGATCTCCCTCCTGGGCCATAAATAGCTGTTTCGATCACCATGACCTGGGCAGCCATCCAGTTCCCCAGGAGCTCCTTGCCACTGAGGGGCCCTTAATGGGGCCTGTAAAGAGCAAGCATCTAGAAAGTCATGACTCCGGTCTCCATGATGTAGCAACTCTATACTTAAAAGATACCCTCAGGCCTATACAAAAGAGACTAGGCTAATACCAGGCATTAGGATTTCATCAATCCTTTTTAAGAAGGCAGAAAGTATGGACTATGGGAGTGGGGAATCTGTACTTTTCAATGAAGAAGTAGCTCAAGTTCGAGTTTAACAGATTAGGTTTTAGGCCCTTGACATTAAGGTTTCTTTAGCTTCTTTGATTTATTTTCCCAATATGCTTTCCAAAGTTGCTGCCTTTTTCTTCTTCTCATCTGGTTTGGCAGGACTTCAGTTTTTTTTTACCACCAATTCAAGGCCAAAGATCAGCAGGTGTAGTTTATGCTGCCTAGAACTGCTTTGTTAGACATACCCTACCTGTTGAAAAGTTAAATGTAAAAGAAGTTTTGCTAGGAATAATATTCCCATATGCTAAGTCAAAGGAGTCTGGGCAGCACCTTTGGTGTTATAGAAAACATAAGATGTAGATTAAGTACTGTTTACATGGTAAGCAATGAATATCTTCAGTCTTTTACCTCCAAATCGTACACACACAGGTAGGTACATATAGAGAAGCTAATTACATTTGACCCTGAGCTGAATAGTTCATCCACTATAAGTGAGGAATCTTTGAAGACTTGCAGATACTGCTTTCCAAGTCCCAATGCATCCTATGATGAGGACTACTGGGAACTGTGGTTCAACTTTGGAATCTTCAAAACTTCTCTTTCCTTCCTAAAGGACCTCCTACCTCATAGTTTTCATTAATGTTAAAAGCACCATTTGAATTCATCTTTCTAGCCCACATTATATCTACAAAGGTATCAACCCCCTATTAGCATCCCCCCTTAGGAATTAAGAATTTCAAATTTATGATTCACCCAAGCTGTAGCAAGCTACATATGCTTACTGACTGCCCCCAATTTTCTTGGTTCCGAATCTAGGTTTACTGACATCTCAGACCTGACCTTAACAAAATATGCTCCAATTTAAAAGGAAAATAGAAACAACTGAAGCTATGTGACAAGTGGGGCACATGGAAGCCCACGTGGATGGATTAAATCAGTTGTTGATACAACCTTTCATCTTGGTTTATTCCCACAACCTTTTTGTTTGGCCAGTAAGGCATCAACTCCTTACATCATATCTTCTAGTAGTTGAAGGTCATATTATAGCCTTCTGAACAATGGGCTAGAGGCAAACTCTCCCTTGTATGAGAAGCATTCTCTTTATTTTCAGCACAAGACCAGGGATTCCTTGTAAGCCAGCAGGGCAACCAGTGCCAGAAAGTTTTCAGGTGCCTACAGGGAATGGCTCCTGGCCAAGCCCCCTTGGCACCTCCATATGAAACCTCTGGCTGTAAAAACAGGCAGCACAACACACTCCTGTCTGGCTCCAGGGAACAGTAACATTCTCTCTCTCACCTTCTCACCATGCCTTGCTCTGAGAACTAGGAATAAAAATCCTTGGGCTTCATTGATTCCTCATGGCATATCTAGCCTCAGTAGCACCCAGTGCTTTTGCAAACCTCCTCTTTGTAACCCCTGCAAGTGGAAGAAACTAGTATTCACTCCCTAATATTCTCCTGACAACTAACCAGTTCCTGCTTCATGCTCTTTTATTGCCCTTTCTCAGGAAATGCAGGAATGCCCAAATTCATCTGCTTTAACTCATCTCCCACTAGACTCTGCTGTTTGTAGCTCTTTAATGTACTGGGATGGACTTGAGGGACCCCAAAATGTTAAGAGACAAGCTCCCTCACTGGAGGTCCACGAAATCTAACCACCAGGCTATTTATGGGGCTGATCCTGTTCCCAATTTTATTACTCTAAAGTCAATTCCTTTGGAAACCACCTGTCATCTCCTCCCACACATCTGGATTCCCGAACCTGTGAAACCCTTGGCTTCAGTGCAAGCTTCTACCAATTAGCCCCTAGAACTCTTGGTCCAGCATTCAGGTGCATTTAATTTGCACACTCACCTGTATTTAACTCTTCTTCTTCTTCTGTACAAGGCCCCCCTTCCCCAGAGACCCAGCTCACACCTTTTCCCCTCCCCTTTACTGCAATCTGATTAATCCTCCCATCCTTTTTTCTCTCACTGGAGGTAAGGATCTGGCTCTCTCCCACCTGACACTCTCCCTCCCAGCACCCTCAAAGAGAAAAGGTTTTCTTCTGTCCAAACCAGCCGGCAATTTGGCCCTTCAAGGT
>JANHFO010004373.1:13618-25155 GCA_032468095.1 Pareas carinatus
CATAGTTCAATGTTGTAATAGTCTCAAAATAGTTAACATTGTAGCACTTTTAAATATATAATGCTATATAGGCACACAAATGAAGTAGGAAATTGCTGGAAGTTTTTGATTTTACACATCAAGACATCAGTGCTGAATGTCACCAGCTACGCAGTAGCAAAATTGTCATAATCAGCATCAGGGGTCACTTAGCACATTACACATCAGCAAGCTCAGCACTGATACTAAGGATACTAAACTTTTCAACTATACATCAAGACGTCTCTGAGCCAGGCTTGACTCCTGATGATTACATTACCATTTCTATGTCTTTGTCAACAACTGCTTCTCCTAAGATTTTTTCAACTTTCTGCTCTATGATCTTAAGAATTTCCTGGAAGTTCCCCATCTGAGTACTAACCAGCATCTTTTAAAAATTAGTTAAAACCAGTAAGTTCTGCCATCTAGCATTTCTTTTTTTTATTGAAAAGTTTTAAAGAAAATATAAAATATAAAAAGAAAAATACCTATTAGCATTTCTAATAGGTTCAATATCCAGACTTTATTTGTCAAGTTTGTCTGAACCCACCAAGGAATTTGTCTCCGATGTACATGCTCTATACCTACATACATACAATAAACAAATTGTAATTACAATCATAAGATACATTCATAATCATAAAGTACATTCATCTTCTCCCCTCTGCTTGTTTTCTATTAGGAAAAAAATGTGAAGGTTTTCTCTATCATTTTCTAGGAAAACATTTGAAGGATTGCAAGAGCTCAAGTTCTCCTTCTATTTTAAGAGGTTGTGCATTATTAGCTAGGGTATAATGTGCCACTAGGTTTAAACACAAGGTCTATAATCTGCCAACCTCACTGGCAGTCTTCCCTCACATCAAGAATAAACCACTCCCCGACATTCCTTTTGCTGCTTCTAAAAAGGAGATAATTGGCTACAGTTTAATATCCTCCCTTAATGACAAGGTATTTTTTCTGCCTCAGTCAGTTTATGATGCTCATTGACTCCCTAAAAATTCCCTTGACAAAATTTTTGAGAAATAGCTTGCCAGTGCCTCTTTCCTATCACTGGGAAAAAGTGACTGATCAAGGATACCCAGTTGGCTTTGTGCCTAAAGCAGGACTACATCTCCTGGTTTCTAATCTAATGCCTTAACCACTGCATCAAACTGGTTCTCTTAATGGCAGTACTCAAATACAGAAGAACCATGTCTGAACTTCCTGCTCTTCTAAGATGTTGGGCAGGACAACAAGAGCGATTAAATTATTTCTTAACCAGGGTTTTTTTTTGCTGCAGTATTATTGTCACAATACGTTGTTGAAAGTATAAGGTATAGTTGAAACTATCTGTAAAGCAGCTAAAGGGACTTATTAGCGGCTAGGTGAAAAACTTGCACCAATATGTACTAATTGTTCATCAAACTAATTTTTACTTTTTTATTATTGAGTTTCTCAATTATTTTCCTAGGAACAAGGTCAAGCTTTTGCTATACATATCACACTGTCTCAGCAGCAAAAGCTACTGATTATCATTTCAACATCCTTAGAATCAGATTACAAGAAAATTTTATGTTGTGATGGGGAATTTGCCAAGGAAGCAACTTTCAAAGGGGTTAAAGAAATAATATTAGCAACATAGACTGTTTATGACAGCAATTTTCAAATTCATGGTGCCTTCCAATGCCAGAAGCAATAGCATAGGGAGAGTGTTATTATAACAGTATGATTCTCTGCGAAAGCTTGTCACCTTCTGCTCTTGCGCCTTGCTAATGTACAAAGGCAAGATGCCCAGTTTAGAAAAGGGATATTTTTCAACAGTAACATGGTAGCTGCTAATTCAGATATTAATGCATAATAATGGTCGTTTCTTTCTGCAGGTAGCACAGGAAATGCTTAACTTTGAGGACATGAAATATGAACACTGAGCCTGAACATTTAAAGTGAACCTATTCGGGCAGTATTATTTTTGAAAAATTTTGCCAAAATGCTATTTTGATTTAATTCTGGAAATCGACTATCCAGATCCTATAGATAATGATTAGTCAAGGCAGAGAGAGAAGCTTCTGTTTTTGTATCTCGGCAAATTCCAAATATCTTCACCAAGTTGCCAACACAAGTGACCACCTCTCCCCAATATCAAAAGAAATAATTTAGAAATGTATCCCTAACTGAAAACTGATTATTACCATTATACTAAGATACTTTTTACAATCCTAAAGCAACTAATGTGTGTGTCTGAGTGAACAAAACTCTAAAGTACAGAAAAGTAGACCATTATTTCAGATCACTGTAGCCCCTTCTTCTAGAAAAGAAATACAAGCACAGCCACTTTAATTTGAAATGTCTATGTACTCATGTTTATCCCATTTCTCTTCCAAAAACAAGAACCCTAAAGGAAAAGAAGGACTAGGGATGACACAGCAGTGTTCCAGTATCTATGGAGTTGCCACAAGGAAAAGGGGGTCGACCTATTCTCCAAAGCACCTGAAAGCAGGACAAGAAGCAATGGATGGAAACAAATCAAAGAGAGATCTAGCCTAGAACTAAGGAGAAATTTCCTGACAGAACAATTAAATCAGTGGAATGACTTGCCTCCAGAAGTTGTGGATGCTCCAACACTGGAGGTTTTTAAGACGAGATTGGACAATCATTTGTCTGCAATGACATAGGGTTTCCTCCCTGAGCCAGAAGTTTGATTAGAAGCCCTCCTAGGGCCCTTCTAACTCTGTTATTTTGAAAAAAAGATGAACTACCTGAAGAACTTTGCTTCATGCAATACCTTGTCAATGTCAAGATGAAGACAGTGGTCCAGTTTCACTTCCCAGATCTCCCTTATTCCCTCTTTTCCTCACCAGTTTTTTTAGCTTTACTTGTCTGATGGTGTGGACTTGAATAGGTCCAAAATATATAGGGACACAAGCAAGGATGTACAGTTGCAAGATGTAGAGGTTACAAGCAAAGAATAATCCTGAAATTTCTGGAGCTTGGTCAGAGTTTACAAATCATTGTGTTCAGTTGCACAAGCTTAGTCCTTTGTAGCTAAATTTCAGACTATGGTCTAAGGAGCACACTTTTTTGCTACTAGTTGTGAAAGATAAAATTTTAATAAATAATGGAATATTTGTCCAGCCAATGCTGCATTTAATTATTGCTCTACTATGGCAAACAAATTACATTCAGTCATCTGCAACATTAAATGTCTCATCATGCATTCTTTACCAACTCAATATGTTTCAAATGTTTAGAAAAGCCAAAGCAGAGAAAAACTGTAAATTGCCTTCCTAGCACATCTGGAGTGTGTCAAGTTGGGAAAGGTTGGCATAGTTAATTAATTGATTAATTCATAGAAGTATATACTATGTTACTTCTTCTAATACAGGAGTCTGAAAACAATCAGCTGTGCAAACATTCTGGACTGCTAATTCAGCTAACTGCCCTCTTCAGGAATTTTTAAGGCGCTGTAGGACACTGTGATTTTTCTCTCTCTCTCCTTCCACCACAGTATCTAAAACGACCCTACCGTATCAATCAGAATATAAAGATAACAAGACCAAAATAGAATAATAAACTGCCCTAGCTTATTAATAAAGCACAGCATAAAGAGGCCCCAAGGTACAGTCTCTGTATCATCGATAAAAGGGGTAAAAGGCAGTAAAAACCATAATAAGCTAGAATAACAACAAAGGAGATCAGATTTGTCACATCTTCTCCATGCAATGAACACACAAAGTTCTTAATACTTGTATCACAACATCTGATGCAAAAATGTAAGCTGTGCCATTTATGTCATGACATGACATAAGTATATAGTATGTCATAATTTGCTTCCATGGAAGCCCTCCTCTTCCAGTTGCCTGTGATAGCAGTGGAATGATGCCAAAAATACTGCTGGCTTTATCATCTTCTTGTAATCTTGCAAAACTGTTGCTGGACAGATAGTACATAATGAATATATGTGAGGGAAAGAGTTGCTGAATTCTTTCTTATATCATGAGATCAGTTCCTAGATCCAGGAACTTATGGCTCTCAGGCCACATGCAATCTGCAGGCTCATTTTTGTGATCCTAAGAGATCATGCCATTTGAATTCAGAAATGGGATTACTGACTAGCAACTTACTTTATTCTGTAAAAAATAGGGTACAGTTTAGACGATAAAATATCCTTGCCCCTTAAAATATTTGAAGAAAAATGATGAAAATATATAACTTCATATCTAAAGCCCTTGCAGACCTTCTGAAAAGCACAATCCCAGTGGCACAAAGTTTGTTCTGACTTTTTATCAAACTCTACTGTGTTTTACATGGCTTTAGGATTGTCTGATCTGGAGTTTATACTAACAGTTTATGACTTTAGCATGGTGCAAGAATGTAGTCAATTATGAATCTATTCAGTAAACAAACCATGGATTGATTTTGTTTGCCAATTCATTTCAACTATAGCTCTAGAAGCATTTGTTCTGGGATCTCAAAACTCTCACATTCCGATTGGTTGAAGCAGCGGGCTTCACTTGAGCGGTTCAGTGAAGGGAACTGGCTGTAAAAAGAGAAGAAATTTCCTAGGAGCTGGTTGTCTTCTTTGAACTGTATGCTGTTGACTGAAACGCTTGTGTTGTTATAATGTGGGTGAATTTTGTCACAATAACAGCAACTTAAAAAAAAAGATGTTACACATAGGCATAGAATCGTCACACTGACCTCTTACTATTTAAATGCAATGTTTTAGGAACATTTCTTAACTCCAACTGAGCTGAGCTGAGAAACTACCGAGAGTTGAATATTATATTGTATTTTTTCTTATTATTAAAAGGTAGGTAATATATTTCTCTACTGCGATTAGGTAATAATTTGTATTCATAATAAAATGCTGGCAGGAAATAACTCTTATTCTCCCCCTCATCTCTACAAATACCAAAAAGTATTTCAATTTGGCATGAAAAGTCATTCTTGCTTTTGAATTATGAAATGAGGTTATTTTATTTATATTTGGTTTGTTGACTAGCATGTTAAGATATAGACCTGGGAAACCCATAGATGCTTGAATTGTTGAGTGGATGGGCTTTGACAGCTGAGTGTGTAAAACAAGAAGTAATAATTATCTTACTGCCAGAGGTCAAAAAGCACTTCTACTGCTAAGGTAAGCAAGGTTTACCCCATCAATGTTTCCCCACGCAGTTGAGAGCAGAGCATTAGCATGGGTGTATATCTATAGTAGCTTTGTGGTTTTACTGAGCTTTGATGCAGTTTCGTTGGCTTTTCCTTTAATGAAATTTTTTGTTTTCATTTTGTTCCCCACCCAAATGGCAGCCATATAAATTAGATGAAAAATAATTTAAAATAAATGAAACTGCCAAGATGGTAAGAAACTCAGAAACAGGTCTGTGTTGCACTGAAATTATTTCTGGAAGAACAAGATTATGTCAAGCATTCAAGTAAAGTTGTACCAAGCCTTTTTTTTAAAAAAAAATTGATGACCTCTTTTGAGAGGCATAATGAATCAGAACCAAGAAGAGAGTCAAGACAACATGAGAACATTTTATTCCAGAAGGAAGCAGACCAGTGATAAAAGAGGCTAGACAACAGTGCGTAATAAGTTAAATAGTACTAAATTTAAGTACTGCCAGCTCATCCTTAAGATGGCAGAAAACTAAATTAGTATAAGACCTGCTATCCCTATTACTCCCCTATTTCTCCTGTCTCAGTTCTCATTCAACGCCAATCATCTGGTTCCATCCAAAGTAATGGGTGACAAAGCCTCAGACATTTTATATAACCTGAGGTTGTTTGTGAAAGTGTTACAGCACAGGATAAAATATATATATATATGAACAGCTGTACCTTAACGATGACTTGCAAGGTTGTCTGGCAACAAGAGGAAGACAACATCATGAATTGCAGCAGAAAAAAAATGTTGCCAATATAGGTTTGATCCTTGGTTGGATGCAAATGAAAATGTCTACTGTTCAAATATCTCACAGTAGTATAACTGAAGTTTTTTAAACATGAGTGGTTACATAAAATCTGAGATTCTGTCATCTCACTTTTGCAACTATGGAAGTCAATTTTGAGTGTGTGCGCCTCTGTGTCTGTATGCATGTACAAGGAGGAGAACATTACATTTGTTACCATCTAAATTTAAGCATTCCAGTAACTCATATTATTAAACAGTTAATATTTCTAGACCATCAGTGAATATCAGTTCTTTTAAATTTTATTATGCTGAATTTTTTGGTGCTAGTCCATTTTCTCTGCTGGATGCATGAATATATTTTTAACATGTGAACAGGTCTAATTTGATAGCTGAGGAAGTGACAGCAACTAGGATTGTTAATTGAATTCTAATCTATCCAAAAGTCTTACATCATCCTTAAATATAGAATGCTGGCCTCCAATCTGTGGTAGACTACTGATTGAAAAATGCTAGTGCTGTATGAGCTGCACTGTGAAATATACAGAACAGAAGCAGGGACGCCTAAGAATATAGACACAGTGAGATTACAGTATATGAACAAGACCTCATACAGAGAGCTCTGATAGTCTCAGGTAACCATACAATGTGTCTTCAGTTTTGCAACAAGAAACTTTTCCTGTCATAGAAATTCCTGTCATTTTTAACAATAAATAAGGCACACATGAAATTCCCTAGGATGTCTCATAAAACCAGTACAAGAAGCAATACTCTGATGTGGTCAGTATTAACTAGAGCACTATAGTTTACTGCAAGGGGGGCACCTTGATACCTTTACAACTGGATATTTTGGTCTATGACTCCCAATGCAATCCTGATTTAAAGATACCTGTTACTGACTGCAAAAGTTATTGCCCAAAAAATACTGTGTTACTTTTCTGTTTAGCACTGTGAGTATGATCTTGGTAGACTGACTAAGCCCGCCAACTCATATTCACATTTTCCTGCCCCCACCCCATTTCAGAAGATTTCACTTCTGTCTGCATTTCATATGAAGCTGACAAACTGATTACTCATTCTCATGGTTAGCTGAAAGAAGCGACCTTCAAAAAGATTTAAGAACAGACACTATTTAGAAATTGTGTGCAAATTTTTATATTTAGTGCAGTACAGTATAGTATAGTACAGTTCAACTGTAACATGACTGAAAATTAAAGTTTTATTTTTCCTGCTTGTGGATGAACTAAGTGGAGGATGTAAAGGAGATAGAGAAGCAAGTAAAAATTGTATAAGAATATCAGGTCAATCTAAAGACCTATGTAATTTAACATTCTGTTTCCTCTTAGTTAGCTATGATTGAGGCGGCCAATAAACCTTGTAAAGGACAGATAGACAGACAGGTGATAGCAAGATCACTGTCAAACCAAAAGCAGAATGCACTCATGCTTGCTTAATAATACATAACTGTTTATGTTCCCTAGTAATGGTTATTAAAAGGTATATTGCCTGAGATATAAGGACTAAAAAAAGGGAAATCCGTTCTGTCCAGATGCACAATATGTAATTAAAATATAATCTCTGATAATTAATGAAAATAAAGTTGAGTGAAATTTTAAGAGCTGTCTTGTTTCCTTAATGCCATGAACAGAATGACCCTCCAAAGTGTTTGGTGCAAAATGTTTTTTTTAATATACAGTACTTCCAAAGGGCAGAACAAAGCTACTATTTTGATTCATGTCACTTCTCAGACCACCTCTGACATTTTGAGCAGAGGACATGATAAATTCTGGCTATACTACACCTATTACTACACCACAAAGAAGAGAATAGTGCTTCCTCTGTAACATAAAGCAAATATATTTTTCCTAACAGATAACTTCCTGAAGCTCATTCCGATAATTTTAAAGCGGTATAAACAGTATATATAAGCCCGTTCTATGTTTCTTTTTTTGTAAGACCACATTTCTTAAATTTGTTATGCTTAAAAAATTTTCACCATATCATTAAGTGTGTGTACATCATATACATATACATATTTTCTACACACACACACACACACAACACATACATTCTATCATTTCAATGATGGGATGCAGTGACATGAATAATATTTTTTAAAGGGGTATGCATGTGAAGCAAAGAATTTTTTCTTTCATCAATGAAGATAATGCAAGATTGGCATATATAATCTGGAAGTATTTCTAGTAACTTTTTTCTTTTGTGAGGGAGTCACACTAATATATAATGCTAACATATTCTGTCCTACATTCCACCAAGCCGTAGGGGGCAGGGGAGAGATGTATATGAAAGCAGTACAGTTCTGCGCCATCACCAGAAACTGGTTTTAGCAGGTAAGATAAATCATCTTTTGACATAGCAAGAATAATAATTCAACCAGGTTTTATTGCTTCTTTGCCCAGAAATAAGTTCTCTGATATTCAATTAAAGCAGTGTATCATTCATTCTTTTCACAGTTGTCCCGCATGCTGATTTAATTTTAAAAAACCCACTTTTATTCTTAAGACACACAAGAATATTACAGGACATATTTTGAGTTTTATTACTTCTCTCCAATTATTGATATTTGCTCTGCTGAGAATTAAAATCCAATTTAGCCCATTTCCCTTTCCGGAAAACAGGAAATCAAAAGTATTGCATTGATAAGGACATGTCCAATTGCCCATCAGCATTGGAAAGAGCCATGTGGGAACTGTTCCTTTTAAAAAGATATATCTTTGGTTGATTCAGGGCTATCAGGAATGTGGAGACATTCAATTGACAGATGTCTCAGCATGGTCCATCTTCCCTAATTTGCTCAGACCATTCATATCCAGAGATAGTATAGTGTATGTATCTCCCATTTAGTTAGAATCACTTTTCGGAGAGGTATCCATCTTTCAGAAATATTGTTTCCCCAAATAGAGAATGCAGCAAGGAAGAAAAGGAGTTAGTTAACTGGGAAGTGAGGCCTTTTGTTATTGAGTGCAGATTAAAGATAGTAAATAATTATCTAATTAGTTATCATAAATAATCCTATTCCATTAGTATTGTTTAACTGAAAGTTTCAGGAAATTTTATAAAAGGCTTAGTGCTTGCTGTAACGTCTTTGTTTTCAGCCTAAGGAAAAAATGCCTCCTTTTTTCTTCCAAAAAAGACAATTATCCGTAGGAGAAACTCTCACAGGTAGACTGACGATTTCTTGTATGTCTTAGTTATAAAGCAATCAAAATGTATGTCTGAGTGTTACCTTTCACTGTACAGTACAATAAATTCTCTAACACCTAACAATTTACATGCTTTTCACAATCCATTAAATCCCAAAAGAACCCCTGCAAGGTTCTATCCTTACCCATCCAATTTGGAGAGCAGGAACAGCCAAGGAAGCTGCAGATGCCAAACAGAAAAACAACAAAACCTACAGTATATCCTCTGCCACAAATTATACTTTTAAAAAAGCCTACCAGAAAAAATTCAAAGAACACTTTCAAGCAGAAGCCTTCTGCAGATGAAGAATAGTTCTGGGAAATAGGAAGAGAGATAGTGATATACTATTATGTTAACTCTTTTGTCTCAGGAAATAGGATGACTCAGTTTAATTCAGCAGCATGCACCTTCCATGGTAACAATTCCATATGATGAAAAATACATGACGTTTGAGTGCTGGTCTTTTTTCTAAAAAGAGAGCTATTCCAAACTATAATCAAATGCTTCTCTGAAACAAAATGTCTAAACATTTGTAAACATAAATTTCTATGGCTGGGGTTTTTGCTTTGGCAGATATGAAATTCAAATACATTCTTTAATTTTTTTCTTCGTGCTAATACATTGACAGTAAAAAGAAGAGTTTAGGTTCCTGTCCTTGGACCTTACAGTACATGCATATGCTAAATTAGATTGAGAGCGACAAGTTCACATTTAAAATAGATTGATTAATATAATAAGAGAAGTTGAAGTTGGCTGACACATGTATGGAAGAAAAATGTGCTGCTTCATTTCTAATTCCACACAGAAACCATTGTTAAATGTGTTAAGAGATCAGAATAAAAAAATAAGGATTTAAAAGAATCACAAAGTAACTTTTATTCTATCTATAAATCACTTAAAATTAAGAAGCCACACTTGGCATTTACATTTATGAATAAATTTACCATTAAGAATAATTTGATTTAAAATCAAAGCTGAATTTATTGGATAAATCATTAAATCAAAACAAAACTCACAGCTGCCATTTTCAAAACTAGCTGTAAGCCACCATTATTGTCACTGAAGAAGCTGTGGTCTTAAGCAAATATGTAAGGCTGATCAAGATGACATGTCAGAGAGAAAATGGAACTTGATATGTCTTTTACTATAGGAATAGTCAAATCATAGCTTATAAGGCCCTTCGGACAGTTCCCTATTAAACAGAGGTCATGTTACCAATTTATAGTAATAACAGTGTTCAGGGTTTTTTCTTCAGCTTAAGGTTCCTGGATGAAACTGTCTATCTAGACCCGCTCCAGTCCGGCATCAGGCCTGGGTACAGCACAGGAACAGCATTGGTCGCGTTGGTGGATGATCTCTGGAGGGCCCGGGATAGGGGATGTTCCTCTATCCTGATCCTATTATACCTCTCAGCGGCTTTTGGTACCATCAACCATGGTATCATGCTGCGCCGGGTTGGGGGGTTTGGGAGTGGAAGGTACCGTTCTTAGGTGGTTGTCCTCCTACCTCTCCGACCGGTCTCAGTCTGTGTTGGCAGGAGGGCAGAGGTCAACGCCGTGGCGCCTCACTTGTTGGGTGCCACAGGGCTTGGTCCTCTCGCCTCTCCTGTTCAACATTTATAAGAAGCCGCTGGGTAAGATCATCCGTGGCTTTGGGGTGGAATACCATCAGTACGCTGATGATAATCAGTTGTACATCTCCCCCCCCAGGCCACCCCACTGGTGCCGTCGAAGTGATGTCTCAGTGCCTGGAGGCCTTGTGGATCTGAATAGAGCACAACAGGCTCAAGCTCAGCCCCTCCAAGACTGAGTGGTTGTGGCTTCCGGCGTCCCAATATAGTCAGGTTATTCCATCGCTGACTATTGGGGGCAAAATATTGGCCCCATGGAAAGGGTCCACAATCTGGGCATCTTCCTGGATGCATGGCTGTCCTTGGTTGATCATCTGGCAGCCGTCACCAGGGGGGCCTTTTACTATGTTTGCCTGGTTCGCCAGTTGCGCCCCTTTCTTGATCGGGACGGTCTGCGGATGATCACTCAAACACTCGTCATGGCTTGCCTAGACTACTGTAATGCTCTCTACATGTGGCTACCCTTGGGGCGCACCTGGAGGCTTCAACTGATACAGAATTCAGCCATGGGGGATTATGGGGGTCTGGGGCTGTGCCGAGACCCCTCTCCTTCATGAGCTGCATTGGTTGCCGGTGAGCTTCCAGGTGCGTTTCAAGGTGTTGGTGACTACCTTTAAAGTGCTCCATGGCTTAGGACCCAAATATCTACTGGACCGTGTTCTACCAGCAAATACCTCCCACCGACCTGTGTACTCCCAGAGAGGGCCTCCTCAGGGTGCCTTCGGCCAGACAATGCCGGCTGGCAACCCCCAGGGGGAGAGCCTTCTCTGTGGCAGCACCCACCCTCTGGAATGACCT
>JANHFO010004373.1:25255-42647 GCA_032468095.1 Pareas carinatus
GCGGCATGACAAAGTAGCAACAATGGTGCATTGGAAGATCTGCAAGAAATATCATTTGCCTGCAAGCAAGAACTGGTAGGACCATAAAATAGACAAAGTCATAGAAAATGAAGTTAAACTACTCTGGAATTTTAGAATTCAAACAGATAGGAACCTACCACATAACAATCCAGACCTAATGATTGTCGATAAGAAAGACAAAAAGATCTGGATAGTGGATGTGGAAGTGCCTGGAGACAGTAGAATAGAAGAGAAAGAACTAGAGAAGATCACAAAATGCAAAGACTTACAAATAGAAATAGAACAACTCTGGCAAAAGCAAGCAAGGGTAGTCCCAATAGTCATAGGCGCCTTAGGTGCAATCCCAAAACAACTGGAACATCATTTGAACACCATCGGCATTGACAAATTCTCCATCAGTCAGTTGCAAAAGGCAGATTTACTGGGAACAGCTTCCATCCTGCGACGATATAGGCAATACCATCAAACATCCACATCTGTCTATTCCAGATCCTTGGTAAGGACCTGATAGGTAGACAAAAATGCCAAATCCAGTCTGAGCATCTGACAGACTGCAATGAACCATAATAATAATAATAATAATAATTGGAACAGATTTGCAGATATCTGGAAGAAATGTGATTTGCCTACAAGCAATAACTAATAAACCACAACGTAGACAAAGTAATGGAAAATGAAGAAATAACCGTTCTGGGATTTTAGAATTCAAACAGATGGACATCTCCACATAACACCCCAGATTTAATAATTGTTTCTAAGGAAAAAAAGTCTGGATAGTGGATGTAACAGTACCTGGAAACAGCAAGTAAAATAATACTAACTGGATAAAAACACAAAATACAAAGCCCTGCAAATAGAAGTAGGTCAACAGTGGCACAAGAAAGCAAAGTAAGAGGCACTTAGGATGCAATTCCAAAACTTCTGGAGCACCACTTGAATACAATAGACATTGACAACAACACCATCAGTCAATTGCAAAATGTACCTTATTTCTATTCTGTAGTTTCACCATCAAACAACAATATCTGCCTATTCCATGCTCTTGGGAAGAACTTGATAGGTGGATAAAAATGCCAAATCCAGTTTAAACATCTGGCTGACTGTGCAATCAACCATAATAATGAGAAGAAATTGCATTTCAGTTTCTATCCTTGTCTTCAAACGAAAAATGAATTTGATAGCTCACATGTAAACCACTGCTTTATTTATCCAGGGATAGCCACTTTCGTCTTCACACTGAATACCCAATGGTTTACTGTCCTCTCCTATGGCTATTATGCATCCTTTTTATTTTGCAGGATCTAAAAAGAAACCTTTTCAAATTAAACTTGGAATTGACAATGTTCACGATAAATATTTTGCTTCTGCTCAAGAAAAGAGCTTCTCGAAGATGGTGGGGAACGGTGATTTTATATCTAAAATGTTATTTATATCTACCCATTTTATTTAATTTCCATAACTTAAATGGCTACCCATCACACAGAAGTGATTGTGAAAATTGTTGGTTCTAGACTTTGTCCCGCCGCCCACCCGGATCTTCCTGAAATGCAATTCAGGTATCCTAGCAATATCTAAGAAACTGAGGTGATTCCAGTGGAGAGATACAATCTTATAGATTTAGTGGAAGTTATGTGACATCTAAAACCTCAAAGTCAGAAAGAGTGAATTAGCTAGTTTCTGGACCTGGAATGGAGAGGTGGAATAAGCCATAGTTCATTAAGAAAATTATATAATTTTAGGGGGAAATGCTCAGAAGAAGAGTTATAAAATCCAAGATTTCCTTCTTTAGAGGTAAATGTTTCAGTGCAAAAAAATCTCAGATAGTAAGAGTAGGGAGAAAAAATCCTGAATAGGTTGACAGTTGGAGTGCCTAAATATAATACCAATATGCTCAAGTGGAGGCTCTTATCAGATAACAACATGCTATTTGAATGTGGATAGACACAGAGCCCAGCCCATCTGCTGGTATGTTGACTACTACAGAAACGTGTACCAAAAATGACTTATTTTGGGCAAACGACAAAGCTAAGAATGTGGCTTCATTATGGCAGTTTAAAGCTTGATCTAGACATGGAAAAAGACGGAAACCATTGCTTAATGTCTGGCAGTGCAATTCAGCACATTTTTTTTCTGTGAGTTTTCACTGAATAGAGAGTTCAGACAGATTCTCATGGGTTGAGTGTGATGTTCTTGATTTCACTATAAACTGTCAAGGCTATTTGAGGGTGTCTTTGCAATGTCTCTGATTTCCCTGACTTCTCAAAGGGAAGACTTCATACTGTAGCATAACTCTTTTCGTTGTTCCTTTTTCAATACGGGAGTGCAATTACAGTTAAGACAGAGCTCCACATTGTGGGACATTTTGTTCCTCCTCTGGAGAAATTCAGAAAAATTATTTGCACAAACTTGCTTGCCCTCAAATTTGGTGGGGTATTATAAAAATCTTTTGGCATCCGTATCCAACATTAATTTGAAATAATTAACTGAGCTACACTGACCTAAATTTAGCCAATGATCTATAGCAGATGCAGATAAATTTTCCATTGTCGTAACTACATCATTTTGACTGCTAAAGCTCAGTATGCTGTAGAATCTAAATTGATTTCATGAACTAGTAGAGCTTTTCAGTTTCAGCCCTGAATTCACTGGATCCCAAGAAAGACACCCTCTTTGGGAAAAAAAAGAAGAAGCTGCATAAGCAAACACTGTTCTGGGTGTGAGTCCCGAGAGAGCCCAGAAGAATCTATTTTAATTCCTTCATTTCAACAGCTGTCCTCAGTGACCCTTCTGCCAGCAGTGGGACACGAAATCTCTCTGGATTTTAATTATACTGCAAGAATGATTCCCATCTGTGTCAAGCAGGCATTATCAGATAACGAGCAAGGTGCTTAATTCACATCACTGCATAAAGTGTGTTTCAGTGCATATATCAAGGGGAAATCAACTACCTTTTTTTTGCTAAGCTGGCAAGTGACTATGCATGAACACATGGTACATGCAAAGTGAAGTACTACCCACACACTGAGATTCACTGTAAACTAATGTACTGTGAATTTAGCTTATAATGAAAGAAATATGCATATGACATTCATTGCAGCTATTTAAATACATTAAAGTCCCGGTGTTGTCTTTATATTCCCCAGATTCTAGAAAGACAGACTGGTTTCAATATATTGCAATCAGATGCAACATGGTAAATGGCAGATTCTATGGGGTTTTATCACCATTATATGGCTAATGTGATAGAATTATAGAAATCCAAGTTCACGTCCAGCTTCAGCCATAAAAATTCACTGGGTGGCTGTGAGTGAGTTGGTCTCTTTCAGACCAATCTTCTTCAGTGGGCTACAGGAGGAAAAAAGGAGGCCTGCTATGCAGGTCACCTGGATCTCCTGAAAGAATAGTTCTACTCCAACCTAGTATGCATTATTTATTACTTTATGACTATAACTTTCTGTATTACAGATAAAAATAGCATATAAATAAATGTTGGATAGTTTTACTGCATAAAAGATAGATGGATGGATGGATGGATGGATAGAAGGAAAGAAGGAAGGGTGCGTCAAAACCAAGCAAATCCAGGAGCAAATTATGGATGTTACATTTGATTGAATAGTAATGGATGCTTAAGAATGTCCCTATTTTCCTCAACAAATTCAAAGCATGAATAGTAGAACCCTTTCTTATTATTTAGAAATAGAAATCTAAGTTCTATTCAACAATAACTAAGCAGTTAAAGAACATCAGTTGGGAAAATGTACCCAAAAGGAGCATGAAAGCAAAACCCAATGAAATTATTTAAGCCTTGTACAGCTCGTTCATCAGATTCCTTCTGAGAGGAATATATTACTGGTCTATAGTCAGTACCCAGTACTTGTCTTTTTTCAAGGTATAAATATAGGGACACTTACTAGTTAATACAGGGTCAAATATGACTGTTGAAAGAATATGGCATCTTAAAATTTGCCACCCTGTCTATGAGCAAAGTATCTGGAGAACCTTTTCATTCAATATCTCCAGTAAAATGAGAAATTCTCCAATGGGATAGTTCTCACCATGTGGATTAAGTTCTAGTAGCTCCTTTCTATTACTTCCAGCAAGATTCTTTCTACCGTATCAAAAGTGTCTTAGCCATTCTGGTATTAGTCAGTAATCGCAGCAGAAGAGAAATCCCTCCCAAGAAAAGCTAGCATGTTAAAATCAGAGAGAACCTGACTCCTCTTCATTTTCCAAGCCAGGGTGTAATTCTTGCAAAAGAAGACATTTAACTCACTTAATCCCAAACAGTTAAAATTGAATGCAAACTGCCATATGACTATGGCAGTGTCCATAAAAGCCATTTATACCTGCAATTTTCTGACTCACAGACAGATGAAAGCCTGGTAAATTTTTCAGAGCCTTCTTAAAGGCCTATAATGATCAAATGACTATAAGAAATCACTGAAAAAATATAACAAACTATATTCTGATAGTCAGTTTTTTCTTTTTCGTAGTGATGAGAAGATTGAGAAACAGGAGCTAAAATATAGATTTTGTTCTAGTGAATCTATCAGGCATTGGAAACACATGGAAGGTTATATAATCTGCCTTCAGATTAAGCAGGAATATCTGAACACCATAGGGCAAGAGACATTGAATTGCTATACTTATTCATTTTTGTGTAATTACTAGGTTCAATTACTACAATGTGATATATATGTAAATGCTTTTGAAGATTGTTTGAAATCTTTGATTAATTCAAAGTATAATAGCCAAGTTGCCACTTGAGCTTTTTTTTAACTGAATGCTTTTTGTCAGTTCAAAAATTATTCCCAGATGAGCAGTTTACTTTAAAATGAATTTTAAAAAGTTTGTTTTGACCCAAGGAATCATTACTGTCAAACTGACATAGCTGCTGACATCCTATTCAGATCATTTACCCCAGATGCAAAACTCTTTGAATGTTAAACAATTCCATTAAGATATTTTATATTAACTCCTCCTCTTCTTAAGTAGACCCCATTCAGAAATTCTTTAGAGTCCTAAAAGTCTTGTCTCAAAACTGTTCATCATGTTCAAGAAAAAGGCAAAATAAATACAATATCGAAAGATGGATAATCATGCATCTTTTAGGAAACGCTGTATACAAATGTATACTTTACTGAAAGTCAATCACAATGCTAGAATTAGTTAGCACTTGAATACATGCCATAGGACCATAAACCGAGGTTAAATGATTGATACATTTTACTACCAATATAAAAAAATATAATATCCACATTTTTGCAATTATAGTCTAGACTTGCAATTTTCAGCTATGCAGTTTTTAAAGACTTCCTAAGTACTTTTGACATATTTCAATCATATCAGATTGAACAATTTAAAAGGAGCTTATGACATCCCCTTGAACTTTTGTATGTGTTTGTGTATATGTACATACATGCCTTCCATTCATTGTTGACATTGTTGACTGCCTGAACTAGTCTCTGCAATTTTCTTGGCGAGATTTTCATATGTGGCTTGTCATTACCCTTCCAATTCAAGGGCTGAGAAGGTATGATTGACTCAAGGTCACCCAACTGGCTTAGTCTTCTTACTAGTCTTTTTCTTCTTCTTGCTAACAAGCAAGAAGCCAAAAGCACCAGCCTGAAAGTGGCAAGTGGGACCTTGCTGAAACGTCGCCAAGATATTCTCAATCTTACACAGAAGACCCGAACACACCTAGACCTACATACCTGTATCCGTGAAAATCTGTGAATATATATATATATATTCACAGATATATATATGCAGTTAAGAGGGCAGTTTCTAAAATTACTTTAAAATGCAAGGGATGTTGTATAATTTTCTTCCCTGGATATCAAAGGACTTGGGTGCAAGGGAGTTTTGGAAGACGATAGCAGAAATGTTATCTGTTATTCTGGCAGCAAAACATCGGAATCAGTCCAGTTTAGTTAAGAAGTTTACTAAAAGCGGGAATTAATTTTGAACTAAATCTCAAAATGATGGCAATAAATCTCAAAATGATGGGACACAAAAATTTCCCATCCTGAACAAATTTGAAGAAAAACTAGATACACATAGCACATCCAAAATATTCAACTCATACTCAATGGTTTACGAATTAAGGATCACTATATTTCAGTATCTACTTAATCATGACCTTTGGTTGTACAATGAATCCTACATGTTGTTAGAATTATATATTTCCCAGAAGATATGTATCTAAAAATATATTGAATTCTTAGGCTATTCTTGTTTTCAGTTATTGTAATAGCAGCATTAATGTGCTAATGGATTTGTGGATGCAACAATGTATTTGCTATAATTCCACTGTGAGGGCAATCACGTCTTCATAACTTTCATTTACAAAACAGAAGAAACCCTTAGAAATTATGAGGTGCTAAATTGATTATGGCTGTATCCTGCCATCAAGGATCCTTAAGAAAGCTCAATATTTTGTTCTCAACTTGTTGTAAGAAATTAAATACTAAAACAAATCCATCTCTGTAATAGCTACTGTACTGCTATCTTCCATACTTAAAGAGTTTATTATATTTTATTTTTTATTATTGAAATTCAAATGCCACCCAATTTCAAAAAAACTCTAAGCAACTAATAAAAATAAAATAACAAGAAAAAAATAGCAACATTCCAAAACCAAGAACAACAAATCTTTGGCTTAAAACACAAACAATAGACATAAGGAGGGGACTCATCACATTATCAATCCTCAAAGGCTTTCTAAAACAGCCACAGTTAGGTCTTAGCTTTCCTGAATTCAGCTGCTTCTGAACTAGCCAATGGAGGAACACTGTTGGAGGGATACCAACAGAAAAAAGGCACCCTCATGGTCTCGGATAATCATCATAGGATGAGATTTGAAAAGTATCCTCTCTGGAGGATCTTTTATCCTATCTTGCCTTCAGGTTTTTCAAGGCAGTATAGATAGCACTACTCCCTCTTTCAATTTTTTTTCTCTCAAACAATCTTCTGAAATAGGGTGGAAAGAGACAAAGTGAGCTTTCATGGCTGAAGATTTTAGTTCATGCTGATTTCTTTTATCTTACTTGGATAACAGTGCAATCCGCCTTCCTTTAGATGGCTTTGAAACTTATCAATGTACTGTACTGAATAGTCAAGTTCCATATGTTTTCCTTTGGAAGAGTAAGATATTGGCAAAGGCAAACAAAAGTTAAATTTACAACCACTAAATATGAATGTCATGTTTTATGGTTTCTGGAATGAACTGCATTTAATATTTCAACATTTCTTTGGCAGGAAACACTTGTCCCCCCCCCACACACACACTGGATTTAGCAACTGCCTCATTGACTTGATCATTGTCATGAACTTTTGCACCCTTCTATCTCAGGATACAGGATTACTTTTAAAAATCAATGGTCTTTATTCATATTCAAAGTTAGGCATAGTTCTTGGCAGTACATTTGGTCTGCTTGCAAAATATATTCATTTCCTTCACCTCTCAACTCAATCCAGGTATTTATGGACCAAAACACTACCAAATTGATTTTTGTGATAACAGCAAGTTAAAACAATGGCTATTTGGGAGGTATCTGTCAGAAGAATGTTTTTGTATCACGACTCCATATAGCAGACTTAATTTCTAAAAAGCTTTTTAGTTACATCAGCCCACAGAGTGTCTGTTTGTCAGTTCAGTGGACCTGAAACAGCATGTGCTATAGGCATGCAAGCACTACTTGTTCATTAACGAAAATGCAAGTTGCTGCCCACCAATGTAGAGAAATGATGCAGAGATTAGGGTACTACAGCAAATTTAAAAATGCGGTATAAACAAAAAAAGTTTAATTTGGAGAGGGAAACACAAGAAGTTAACAGCGCCTATAATTTATTTATCCATTCATTCAATTCCTATAACTGCCCATCTCAACCAACGACTCTGAATGGCTTACAATTCAAAAAATATATACTACAATTAAAACAATTAAAATATTTTAAAACAATAACATCCAGAATTGACTTACCAAGGAGATGGACAGCATACAAATTTAATAAATAAATAATAAAACACATCCAAAATAAATATACACAGCAGCCCAGATAAAAATTAGCAAAGAAATTACTATCACCTCATAAATTAAGAATGTCTTGCCAGTTCCTGGCCAAATAGCTCCTTCTTAGTTATAGCACTGACCATCATGTCTTAAAGAGATAATAGTCTTGTCTGATGCTTAGTGCCTGACATAGCTTCCTAACATTTTAGATGTTTCATAGAATTGCTAATTTTGTTTCTCTCTGCTTTAGAGCATATAGCAAGTATTTGTGAAGGACAGAAGCAAACAGCCCCAAATTTGTAAGATGGTTTCATGGAAGAGTGATCAGTTTTTCTTAGCTTCAAGTTCCTTTCTTTGAAAACTTTGACTTTAGGTTTGGATTTGGGGGAAGTTTTAAATTGCTGCTGTCATTTAAATAATGACTACTTGCTCTGTTATTCAAAGCCCTAGTTTTGATTGGGCTGTCCCCTTTCAGGAAGAAAAAGTGAAAAAAAATGAAAAATGAAAGTGGGGAATGTCTGGGTGTGCAAGTAGTAAAAAAAAAGCTTGAATGTGAGGCAGATGTATAAGGAAATAGCTACTCTTTCATCCCTGTTCTGAAGGTTACCTGTATTTGTTTCAATTCAGTATTTTTAAAGCAAGTTTTCAAAAGAATTATACGTTACTCAAAATATTTCACAACCTTTCAGTATTCCCTAGTACAAGAGTTTTATAAATGCAGGCATGAAGCATAAAATTGCAATCAGTTTCTCCACATTGAATGATACATCTTCTATACCTAGTATGTGTAGGGTTAACCTCTTAGTCTTGTCATAAATTTGTTGTGTGATTTCTTGCAAGCTGCCAAGAGCACAGCAGGAGCCAAATCGTCATAATCATCTATTTCAATTGAACACAGTATTTTTTCAGTAGGGATTCAACTTCGATGTAAGCTCAGAAACCACACATGGCTCTGAAAATTTCTACTGCAGATTTCTTAGATCCCAGTTGAGGACACAATGCTAAATTTTAGTGCCATGCAGTCAAGAATAAATAACTGAATACTTATCTATGTTCAGTATCTAAAGTAGTCTATACCATAGATATATGTTTTTTTCAGGCAAATATCCACACGTGGTTTTTGTGTGACATGTTAAGAATCATATTCCCTAAGATGGTGGAAGGACAGGAAAAAAGAATGGGTAAGACTTAAGCACTTGTCACGGCCCGTCTGGACTACTGTAATTCTCTCTACATGGGGCTTCCTTGGGACGCATCCGAAAGCTCCAACTAGTACAAAATGCGGCCGCACAGGTGGTTATGGGGGCCAGTGGCAGGACCCATGTGGCCCCTCTCCTGCGCGAGTTGCATTGGTTTCCGGTGGGTTTCCGGGTGCGTTTCAAGATGTTTGTTATGACCTTTAAAGTGCTCCATAGCTTAGGACTTGCTTATTTACAGGACTGTATTCTGCTAGCAAATATCTACCACCAACCAGTACGCTCCCACAGAGGGCCTCCTCAGGGTGCCGTCAGCCAAACAATGCCGGCTGGCGACCCCCAGGGGGAGAGCCTTCTCTGAGGCAGCTCCCACCCTCTGGAACGACCTTCCCCTGGAGATTCGTACTATCCTAGACCTCCGTGCTTTCTGCCGTGCCTTAAAGACCCATCTTTTTATCCAGGCCGGTTTGGCCTAATTCACACCTCTTCCATGCCAAAATCTGCTATTAATTTTTTAAAAAATTAAATTTTAGATTTGGTTTAAATCGGTTTTAGATTTTTTAAATTTTAGCCATCGGATTTATATTATTTTTAATTCTTTCTTAAATTTATTGTATGTCTTACGTGTTTCTTAAATGGCTGTACACCGCCCTGGGTCCCTTCGGGGAGAAGGGCGGTATAAAAGTTGAAACAAACAAACAAATAAATAAATAAAGACTAAGACAAAAAAGCAACCTTAATTTAATTAATGAATTAAAATGTTAATTGCTAACCTGGAAGATAATCTATCAAAGAGCGTTTTCTTAGTACAACCTTGAGTGGTATTAGTTTTCTTTTCTGAACTCTGTCAATCTAATGTCTTTTCATAATGTCAAACACATCATTTTTTTACTTGAAGGCTGCCCAGAATCACTTGGTGAGATGGGAAGTGTACAAATTTGAAAAATAAACTGGCATAGTTATACAAATGTTTAACACGCCTAGCAGATACCAAGCTGAAGAAGGTTGCCTTAGTCCGCCCTAGCCTAGTGAGACATTTTGTCCCAGTTAGAACGCTTCTCCCTAAGCTATCATCCAGCAGCTTGCAAAATATAATTGTTTATGAGAAATTGATAGTTAGAAGGAAACATTAATGAATCAAGAGTCATAATTAGACATTCAGTGCATTTAATCCAATAAAGATGATATCAATGTCACTGAGAGATGAGTGGCTGTGAATCCTGAAGTCATCATGGTCATAAACTGATTTATACATGTACAAAGGTAAACAAATGGATGGCAAAAATCTATGCCAAATATTTTCAGCAAGGTACCCCTTTATTTATCTTTTGGCAGATTGCTGAAAATGCATACACATTCTGGACTCAGCTGTTTTAAATTGTAGCACTCTGTACTCTTAAGTCTAATCCATCTACGTTTAGTAAAAATATTTCCTCATCTGAAGATTTAGAATTACATTATGTAGAATTGTGCTAGGAATAAAAAAATCTGCAAGAAAACGAAGTCCAGATAAATCAACAAACTTCTCTCCACATCCTTTCCCACCCCGTTGCCAGGCTGTTGGCAGTAATTCTAAACATCTCATTTATTTTAAATTTATAAAAATCTTCTCTGTAGAGTTCAGGGCTTAGCTTTTGACATGTATATATTTCTTCTCTAGAGATATTAGTGTATATGTAGAATATTTATGTTAAACGGTTGCAGGGACCTAGTAATTAAAATCAATACTGTTATCTAAAACAGTGGTGCAAAATAACTAAGAAAAATACCTGTAAATAGTTGCTCCAAAATGCTTAGGTTTTAAGAAGAGCATTATCTCCTCTATTATTGCTGTCTTTCAAACTACAATAGTGTACACTTTTAATCCAGTGTAAAGACTGTTATTGTATAGCATGCCATTCCTACAATGAAAAGGCATTGAAATTTCAATAGATGGCAAAAGTAATTTATCAAATAATAACAGTAACAATCCAGACTATTACAGCAAAACATGTGTTTTACAATATATTGAACAGCAGCTTATTTTAAAAAGAAGAGAAAAAAAGAAAAGCAAACGATTTTCACTTAGCACTCTGGCATCAAGCCAAATTACTACTGGAAACCACTGGATGGATGCAAAGAATTTGCAGGTTGTTTTCATTCCTCCATCTGCATCAAACATTGTGTTTCAGCTATTCTATACATTGATTTGGTGAAATACATCTGAACAGATGCAACTAAAAGAAACATCCTTGCACGCTATGGAAAGAAAAGTACTTTTGGCATCATATAAAATAAGGATACCTAAAAATAATTACCTATTATAATTAAGGATTAGGGCCTGGAGGTAAGTATAATGTCAGAAGGCTAATAAATTATTTAAGCAAATAAATAAAATTAACATATATTCCTTGAAGGATATATCAATTACTTCTATATTCAACATACTGTATAGCTGTAGCACCTCAAAAGCTGTTTTATCTTATGTATGCATGTTCAGATTCATTAAATAGTGTAGCAAAAGATAAATATAAAATAAGTACCAAGCTATCCAAAAAAGGTATTAAATACCAATATTTCACTGATGTCTTGATAACCTAGAAGAGTAGGTACTAAAAAAGAAATAAGATTTTATTTACTTTCAATCATTACCTACTACAGAGATGGTAGAAGTTCAGGTTCATGTGAAAATGTTTTTTTTCATATTTATAGTTCACAGGGTTCTTTTCTTATTAATAACAATGAACCAACTATGTTAAAGATGTTTAGAGTGTAATATCCTGTAAAATTAAAAGAAAACTGAGATAAGGAGATAAGATTAACATAAGGTACAAGACTATACAGAGTTCATTTTTCAGTGGGCCAGCTTTCGACATCAATACAAAGACCAGTTCCATGTGACTAAACTTGGCTATTCTGTCCTTTTAAGAGTCATTGCAGAACTAGGTGGCCTTAGAAATGAAATGAAATAAAGTAAGCAGTGGGCATTCATTCTTTATCCTGTATAATCAATGTAGTTGAACAATGTCTGGCTCCTCACAACAACCTCTAGTGAAAGAATAGAAGAAAAAGGGGGACATCTGTGATTGATCCTGATGGGCCAGGATGCTGGTTCTGTCTTGAAGGAAAAGAGTTTTCCAAACCAAAACAAACTGATGTGTTTCTTTCCAGGATTCAACTGGAAAGCATGCTGCAAATTTCAGTTCTTCTGCTTTTGTAATTATACAAAACATATCCATAATTCACAGGGTGCTTTTGTGTGTAGGATAAAAATGTGCTTGTCCTGGACCCTTCAGAGTAGACTGATAACAAAGGCTTCCTAAGTGAACCAAGGTCATCTGCTGCTCTTTGCATCTTTGAATAAGATGCAAAAGTACTATGTATATCCTGTTTAGGCATCTAACTTATGCAATTCACTGTAAGCTTGCTGTACATGCACCATTTCAGGTATTACACCCAGAAGTGTAAAAAGAAATTGAAACTCTCTCTCCTCCTACCTTAAAATGCCCAGAGTGGTCTCAGTTTCAGATATTTCAGCTAAAGCTATAAAAAAAATCCCTGCACTTCCAGTTCTACAATTTGATAATTCATTCACTAAGAGCCAACTCATAAAAGTTGTACAAAAGTGAAAGGTTTCTGGTTCCTCTCCCCACCCGCTATATATACTATATTTCCTTTATTTTAAACGCAAATGGAATTATGATAGATTTAGGATTTTTCCAACAAAAAAAGCACTAGAAACTAATGATGTAGATGTAAAGCAATAAATTTCTCTACTTATAAGTATTTTAAAAATGCAGTATTTATTATTGTAGATATCTGAAAATCTGATAGACAGATGGCCTGATTTTTGGGAGGAAGAATTAGTCTGGAAACAAGTTTGGTATCTTCTAGCACTATGGCTCTATGATTAAATAGTTGTGGAAATAAATAACTTGGTATTTCAGGTTTAAATAAATACATCAATAACCCAACCAACCAATTAACCCACAATTTCCAGATTTATTTTAATGAAACAAAGCACTCTGAATATAATCTGCAAAATCTATATTAATTACTTTGCACTTTAAAACATAAAATTTAATTCAACTAATGCTGGTTCTGTCCTGAAGGAAAAGATAGAAAACTGATTTATGTGTTGCTTTGACAAATATATTATCAGAGTAGCATGTAACTATTTGTGACTCATGTTTGTTCAAGTCAAGAAACTTGAATGCACAACATAGGCACCATTTTCAAAGCATCTATGTTTTGCTGTACGAGCTAAGTGTGTGCTAAGTTTGCATGATCCTTTCCTCAACAGCGACCTATGATATCCCATTTGCTTCTGCTTATGAGACTGACACGTTCCACCAGCTGCAATAGAGTCATGTTTGGCAGCATTAACCCATTTCTGTGCTGATAAGGTCTTGGATTTTGTTTCCATTCTGGGCATTGACCTTTTACATCTGTGTATCTTGTACTAGCTTTCAGACAGTTTACAGCAGCTACCTTCAGAGATATGTATGCACCAATTCAGATGGAACAAAAATATCAAAGGAAAAAAAAGAATCTGGGAAATAAAGTCTGATATATTTATAAGCTATAATTTAGGGGAAAGGAAAAGCTTGATTTGGCCTAGTCTTGAGCACCTTAGTCTGTGGTTTTTCTACATTTTAGACTTTGACCCTTCATCACTGTTTAGCTGCCTACCACACTATAAAGAAGCTACAATTTTAGGCAAGCTTGCAGTAATTCAATGAAGTATGCCTAAAAAATACTAGACATTATATTTATTTTAGAGGTGTAAGAGAAAAGTGATGCACATTTTCATACAAATTAATAAAATTAATTTTAAGTTATTGAAATGCTAATAGTCTTTAAAAATCTGTATCTCAGAATTTCTCAGTACAATTCTTCCATCAAAAATAGGTGTTATCTATATAAAAGGAAAATGTATATTATCATTGAAAAAAACCATACAAAATAACATCAAACTGCTTACAAAAAGTCTTACTGAAGTAAATAGATTCTTACAGAGATTTTTCAAAGCTCAAAATGAAACTGAAAAGAGCTGAAAGGAATTAAGTATTAAAAAGGAACAAAAACTACCCTGTTTCCCCGAAAGTAAGATATCCTCCGAAAATAAGACCTACTTACAGTTTTGCCTCTCACTGAAATATAAGGCATCCCTAATAACAAGGCCTCGGACTTCCAGTTCTGGGCAGCTTTGGTGGAAAAATAAGACATCCCCTGAAAATAAGACCTAGCGCATCTTTGGGTGGAAGAATTAATATAAGACAGTGTCTTATTTTCGGGGAAACATGGTAGTAGAATCTTGGAAGGCTTATCTTGTTTGTATCTACCTATCATATATAAAATAGAATGAAGGCAAGGCAATCTTTACTTACTTACTTACTTACTCACTCACTCATTTACTCACTTACTCACTTACTCCCTCTCTCCCTCCATTCTCAGAATAACAGAATTGGAAGGAACATTGAAGGTCTTCTAGTCCAACTCCCTTCTCTGGCAGAAAACCCATATACCGTAAAACTTTGGATTGCGAGTAACTTTGTCTGTGAGTGTTTTGCAAGACGAGCAAACACTTTTAATAAATTTTAAGTTGATAAACAAGCGATTTCTTCCATTACAAGTAGTACGTACATTATACGCATGCTCTTTTGCTGTGGGATTGTGGGTGATGCTCAGTCTCAGAACGCAATCTTCGCTTTGATATACAAGTGCTTTGGATTACAAATACATTTCTGGAACTAATTATGCTCCCTCCCTCGCTCCCTCCCTTCCTTCTGTTGGTTTGTGAATTACCGCTTTGAGGACAACTCTGTATTCCTCTCCTGCTAATTATGTACCCAAGGCTTATTTTTACTAGGGAACAAGATTGCAGTAAAAGTACAGGTAATTATTGGGTTACAACCACTTGTTAAGCAACTGTTCAAAGTTACAATGGCACAGAATGAATGGTAATTATAACCAGTCCTTTATGTTCCTGCCATTGCAACACTCCTAGAGTCTGTAAATACCTGCTCCAGTCACTCCCTGAGGAAAGTAAAACTCTTGATTTCATTGAGTTCAATCAAAAGAACTTTTACTGAGAAAAACAGATACCAATAGAGTCAGCAGAATCTGAGGTTCAGGTGCAAAGCATAAAGCAATTCCTTTGTTTCTCCAAGTCCATTACCCTGCCCACCAGTCATGGAGATGTTTTGAGAACTCCGAGGCACCAGGTAGAACTTCGAGTTCACACTTGGGGCGTGATTAATTTGAAAACTGGCAAAAACCGGCTGGGAAGAAGTCTGTCTCAGCTCCAAGGAACAGCCCTCTTCCTAATTCTCAAGCAAGTGTTACAAGCAGAAAAATTCCAAGCATGTCAATCTCTCTCCTATCCCCAAGCAGAATGGCAGGATCCCAGAGAATCAAATGGAGGTTCTGACATGCTGACCCCCTGAACAGTGATATTAGTCCTGCAGAACAATAAAATAAGAAAGGGGGGGGGGGAAAGAATTTATTTAGGTTTATCAGGATATTGATTGTGGAACTATTTAAAAGTTTGTTGGCCTTAATGTGGTATTTATCAATCCATTCAGACTGAGCAGCCAGAAAATCCTTCCAAGCAATTAAATATTGTACTTTCCCCCTATTTTTATGAGAATCTAAGATTTCTCATAGCTCAAAATTTTGCTCATGCTCAATCATGATGGGCTCAGCAGTTTCAGGTAAATGCGATCTAAAAAAGGAGGTAGCCTTTGGTTTTAAAAGGCTGCAGTGGAAAACTGGATGAATTTGTTGCTGTGTCTTAGGCAGTTCTAATTCTACGGTCACTGGGTTGATGATCCTTTTGATCGGAAAAGGCCCCACATATTTGGTCCCAGTTTCTTGGATGGTTGTCTGGACTGTAAGTATTTAGAGGACCCTATCACCCACCACAAAATCTTTAGGTTTGGTTCATTTTTTTGTCTGATTGTTTCTTATAAGTTTCCCTCACATCCACTAGGGCTTTTCTTACAACTGGCCAAGTGATTCACAGTTGAGTGACCCATTCCTTCAGGGAAGGTACTGGGGGGCAGTCACTGAGGGACAATTCAGCAACAAAATCTTGCCTCATAGCTACGTTGAATGGTGTGAAGCCAGTGCCAGAGTGTGCAGCATTATTATAAGCGACCTCTGCAAAAGGCAACAGGTCTGTCCAGTTGTCTTGCTGATAATTAATGTAACACTTGAGGTACTGTCCCAGGAGTGAATTTGCACATTTGCACCCTCCATTAGTTTGGCGTGATGACTAGAACTGAGTCTCTGATTGGTCCCCAAACATTTTAGGAACTCTTGCCAAAACTCTGAAGTGAATTGCATGCCCCTATCTGAGATTATGCATTGCAGGGCGCCATTTAGTTGATAGACGTGTTGCACGAAAAGCTTGTCAAAGTACGAACCGAGGAGATTTTTGAACAAGGGACAATGTGCACTTGTTTGGAAAATAAGTTGGTGATCACCCATATTACTGTGTTTCCTGAACTTTCAGAGGGTTTTACTATAAAGTCCATGGAAATTTCTTTCCAGGGTGCGGTCTGTTTAGCTACTGATTGAAGGAATCCTGGCACCTTTCCCTGCCTTTGTTTAGCTGAAGCATGTGTGGAGCAACCAGCTACATACTTTTCAATCTCCTTTTTTAAAGATGGTCACCAAAATTGATGTTTAATCAACTGCAAAATTTTCACAGACCCAAAATGCCGCCCCCTCCACCCCCCAATTTTGGAATTATGGCCATTCTCTAAAATAGTTAGTCTTTGACTTTCAGGTACATAGAGTTTCACTCCTACCCAGGCTAACTCGCCCTGTATATAGCATTCATTCTTTGGGAGCTTGGAACCACTTATTATATTCTATCACAGCTTTGAGTGCTGCAGTTACTTCATTATCAACCTGCAGATTTTCTTTTTCTAGTGACCTAGTCATAAGAGGGGCAGCAAGCTGACAAAAGGGAATTATTGGCTTAATTGTCTCCACCTTGGTACAGTTGTATTGGGGCATCCATGAAAGAGCATCAGATAGAAAGTTCTTCCCCCCCCCCGGGTTGCGACACAGGGTGAAGTCAAAGCAATTAAAAAAAAGTGTACTTTGGAAATAGAGAAGTAAAATGCATCTTGAGGCTGCCTAATTGTGACTGGATAATTAAAAAAGGGT
>JANHFO010004373.1:55697-71467 GCA_032468095.1 Pareas carinatus
CCTCCCTCCCTCCCTTCCTCATACATTAAAACACAATGCTATATAGAATTTTCTCTTTTTTAAAGTGCCAAATCAGAAGAATAGAGAGAAGATTATAGATATCTGCATGCCTTACATGTAGAACCAGCTACAAGGAGCCATGTGTCTAAAATAAATGCAACAATTCATACTAAACATCATTACGCCCTGCGCAGGTGGCATCACAAAAATATATACTATTCTCTTCAAAGTATTATAGATCCACTAAGATTACTTAGCAGGATGCTCTTGTTATTACTTTATTACTATTTTCTCTACTGAAAACCGTAGCAAATTATAGACCAGCTTGCAATATAAAAGCTTTTACTTCTGTATTGTTGTTGGGCAGTTTTGAGTGACTTGTTTCAACTTACTTCTAACTGTTTTATTGTGATGAACTGTATATCTTTAAAGGCATCACTGAACTGGAAACCGTGAGCAATCCTCTGAGTATAATGGGCCTGTTCTCACTCAAAACGTAGCAGGACTGGATGTACTGCATACTTTTCCCATACAATATAACCAATGGGTTCATTGATACAGAAAAATGTTTTCTTTGGACAGCTGACAAATATAGTAGGAAGGACTATTTGCTACTTCTCAGTTACAGTCGACTTAGAGAGCAGATTGTGCTTTACTCATGCAAAGAAAATTTTAAGAGTCCATTAATCCCTGCCTATAGAAAACTAGATGCTAGGAAGGTTTAAGTTTAACTTGCTTCTTGATATATTGTTTTCCTTTGTTTCATACATAGATGTGAGCTGCTGCTCTCCGGTAATCAAATTACTGTACATAAATTGCATAATTCAATTCTAGAATGTGCAGAGAGAGAGAGAGAGACGTTCTAGTTCTAGTGGCTAGGTGGTGCAAGCTCTCAATCCTTCACAAAAGTTCTTTTTTCTGATAAGTTTTTTTCCATCCATTCAGAACTGCAGACACTGTCCAGTACCCAGATGCTTCTCTAAAACAGATGTCACTCTAACTCAAGGCTTCATTGAACTACTGGTATATAGCTTTACTGTTCTGAGTCTCTTGAACTCATTCTATAATCTTAGTTTTGAAGGAGTCTTAAAATGCCAGTATTTGCGGGAGAAGATTGATAGGATTCGGGATGGCTTGGACTCTGACTGGACTAGTACAGACGGGATGGCGGGGGCAAGTCTTGAGAGTGTTAGTTGGGTTGAGTTTGACACTGTGACTCCCGACGACCTGGACAGGATCCTAGGATGGCTGAACCCAACCACATGTTTATTGGACCCGTGTCCCTGCTGGTTGGTGTTGGCCTCCCGGGAAGTGACATGAGGCTGGCTCCAGGTTATTGTGGGGGCTTCATTGAGTGAGGGACTCCTGCCACCCTCCCTAAAGGAAGCGGTGGTCAGACCCCTCCACAAAAAGCCCTCCCTGGACCCGGCTGATTTAGGTAATTATTGTCCGGTCTCCAATCTTCCCTTTTTGACGAAGGTTGTAGAGAGTGTGGTTGCGCATCAGCTCCCCAGGCACCTGGAGGAAATGGTCTATCTAGATCCGCGCCAGTTCGGTTTCCGGCCTGGGTACAGCACCGAAACGGCATTGGTCGTGTTGGTTGATGATCTCTGGAGGGCCACAGATAGGGGTTGTTTTTTATATGCCTGTAAGCTGCCCTGAGTCCTTCGGGAGAAGGGCGGGGTATAAATAAAATTTTATTTACTTACTTACTTACCTAGTATATGCCCCAACCTGGACGCGATCGGATTGGGAATGGCTTGTCCTCCAAATACTCTTTAGACCTCTTCTCCGGTGCATCATCGCCCTCAGCTCCTCGGTATACCAGGGAGCATGAGTGGCTCAACGCCGGGTTAGAGGTCGCAAAGGCACAACCCGATCCAGGGCCCCGCTGGCCTCCCTATACCAGGAGGTCGTGAGATCCTCGACCAGGCTGTGGGACAAGGCTTCCGGGAAAGGCCCAAGCTCCGTCAGGAACCTATCCGGGTCCATCAGGCGCCTGGGGCGGAACCACACTGTCTGTTCTGCCTCCCTGTGACGTGGTGTGGCAGAGAGGAAGTCAAGTTTAAGGAGATGATGATCGGACCATGACTGGGGCTCGATGACTAATTCCCCTAGTTTCTGATCATCTAGCCACTGCCTAGAGGCAAAAATCAAGTCCAGCGTGTGTCATCCCGTGTGAGTGGGGGCCTGAACTAGTTGGGTCAGGTCCATGGCCGTCATGGAGGCCATGAACTCCCGAGCAAGTCCCGAGGACTCTCCCGCTGACGGCAGGTTGAAGTCCCCCACGACCAATAACCGTGGAAACTCCACCGCCACCCCGGAGATGGCCTTGAGCAGCTCGGGCATGGCTGCTGTGATGTAGCAGGGAGCCAGGTACACGACCAGCATGCCCATCTGCCTACAGGACCCCCACTTCACCAGGAGAGACTCACATCCGGCTACCTGAGGAACAGCAGTCTCCCTCGGCCTCAACTCCTCTTTAATCACAATCGCCACACCACCGCCCCTTCCCTGAGCCCGCGGCTGATGGAATGCTCAGAATCCTGGTGGGCACATTTCTACGAGAGGAACTCCCCCCTCTTGGCCCAACCAGGTCTCTGTGATGCCGACCTGGTCCGCATCCCCCTCCTGAATAAGATCATAGATGAGGGGGGTGCGGACATTGTTATAGTCCAGTTCTATTAATTTATTATACAAATTTGGGTAAAAATTTTCTTGTTTTATATTTAGTGCATAAATAACTGCCAAAAGTCTTCTTGTATAAAAAGTTCTATCCTCAAAATTCTTCCATTGTGATCTTTGATTTTGCTTTTATTTTATATTTAATAAATGCTGCTATACCTTTTTTCTTTTTGTCCACAGAGGAATAATATAATTGTTCAAGTTTAGGATATTCTAACAATTTATCATGTTGTTCCATCACATGCATTTTTTGTAAGCAAATTATATCCATGTTTTGTCTTAGCTGTTTTTAATTATTATATTGCTTTTCTTTGGTGAATTTAGTCCATTTATATTTATTGAAACACTTCCATTTTCCTTTGCCATGAAGTTTTACTTCTTTCTCTGTCTTAAAAATTCTTTCCACTCTAGGTTCCTTTGGCTGTGTTCTCACATTTGGAGTTTCTTCTTCTTCAATCAATTGTCTCAATTCTTGGGCTCCTGCCCCTTGTTCCTCTGTTTGTTGTGATTGGCCAGCAATTTCTTGTTCCATCAGGTCCTCATCTGATTGAGTTGAAGAATCTTGCTCAAAAAAGTTGCATGGCTTTGTAGAAAATCTTCTGGTTTCATAATTGAATTTAAGTAGTATCTGATCTCATTCCAATAGAAGAGGACTCCTTCTGGTATAAACCATCTGATTCTTATATCTTTCTTCATAAACAGTCTTGTCAAAAAATAATACTCTCTCCAGCTGTCCCTAATCCTTTTTGGCATTTGTTTAAGTATCCCTTTTGTTGCCACAATATGTTAAATCTATTAAAAGATGGTTGCGTGGGAGGAAGTGGTTTGAGACTGGAGGTCCATTGGGGAATGGGTTTTTTCCCAAGTTTCTGGGATGCTGGGCTATTGTAAATTTGGGTACGCCTGGCATTGGCCAGGGGAACTTCTCCCCTACCCACTGAGGGCTTTTTTCGTCCACCGGCATTGCAAGGGTGGGGTGCCAGCTGCTCAAGTTGGGAGAGGTTTGCAGTTGTGGGATTGGGAGGGTTGGCGAGCAGAGAAGTTTCCTTTGCTTGGACCCCCCCTTTTGGATTTGGGGAGGTTGAATAGGGCCCCTAATGTTTGGGACCATGCTAGTCTTCCAGGAAGCTGAAACATCTCTCCCATTGTTACCTCCCCCATCTGTATCTGAATCTGACTCTGACTCTGACCCTGCTATGATGCTACTTTTCATCGTTTTTGGATTTGGGGGCCCGGATCTTATCCTGCTTGTTTTTAGATTCAACCTAGAGGACTATTTCATTCCATCTTTACCCTGGACCATAGGCCCTGACCATCTGGGCCACTTGAACCTTGAACCCTGTTTCCCCAACCTATGTTTTTTAGGATTCTTTTATGACCTTTCTGTACTCTAGCGCCTACCTCAGAACACTTCAACAGTCCTCCCTCTCGCAGATCTGGCCCGCCTCACTATCTACCTTGATGTTGGGTCCTGAAACCCCGAGAGATGGCACTCGACGAAAACCAAAACTAAACTGAGGGGCTTTTAAAGAGTTTTTTTAGCAAGGGTTTTAAGGGGTTCGAGGGGGTGTGAGGAGTCACCAGGGAGGCACGGGCACGGCATGAGAGCACTGAGGGTCAGAGGGGGGGGATCGCAAGAGGGTGAGGAATTAAATATCACTGTTGTGTGTGGGAAGGGTAGATATGGCGGGAGCAGGTGACCAAATCCTGTAAGGGGCATGCGCCCCCGCTATATTCAAGTGATAGCACGTGCCGACCCTCATAGCTCTTCCTGTGGTTTAGGTGGTACAGGCTTGCAGGCTCCAGGTCTACGGTTGATGCTATGTAACGCCAGGTCCATAGTAAATATGTGAGATGGTTCAAGAGGGGGGAGCGGACCTGGCAGGGATTATGAAGACCTGGTTGGGTCAGGAGGGGGGGGGTCCCCCTCGTCGATATGTGCCCACCAGGTTTCTGAGCATTTCATCAACCGCAGGCCCAGGGGAGGGGAGGGGCGGTCCTAATTAAGGAGGAGCTTGTACGGAGGGAGGCCACTGTTCCTCAGGTGGCCGGCTGTGAGTCTCTTCTCGTGAAGTGGGGGCCTGGGAGGCAGAGGGGCGTGCTTGTCGCATACCTGGCTCCCTGCCACATGACAGCAGCCTTGCCCGAGCTGCTCGATGTCATCGCTGAGGCGGTGATGGAGACTCCCAAGCCTATTGTCATGGGAAACTTCAACCTGCCATCTGCAGGTGAGACATCTGAGGCGGCTCAGGAGTTCATGACCTCTATGACTGCCATGGACCTGACCCAATTAGTGCCTGGGGACACACGCTGAAACTGGTTTTTGCCTCTGGACAGTGGTTAAATGATTTGAATTTAGGGGATATAGCTGTTGAGCCCGTCATGGTCGGATCATTTTCTCCTTCGGTTGAACTTCCTCACCGCTACATTCAGCCACATGAAAGTTGAGTGGTTCCGCCCCAGGTTCCTGATTGACCCAGACAGGTTCCAGACAGAGCTTGGGCCATTTCCTGAAGCTCTGTCCCACGGCTTGATCGAGGAGCTAGCGGTCACCTGGAATAGGATGACTGGCGATGCTCTGGATCGGGTCATGCCTTTGCAGCTTCTGACCTAGCATCGAATCACCCTGGCTTCTTGGTTCTCTGAGGAGCTGAAGAAGATGAAACGCCGGAAAAGACACCTAGAGAGCAGTTGGAGGGCCAGCCGCTCCGAATCTGACCGATCTTTGGTTGGGCTCATATTAAGTCCTACCTGGACTAGATCAGAGTGACAATGAATAATTACTTTTCCGCACTGATCATGTCTGCGGATAACCACCCCGCTGCCTTGTTTGGGGTAACTTGCACTCTTCTTCAATTGGAGAGGCGGGAGGACCCCTTGCAGGGTCAGGCGGAGAATTTTAAAGGTTATCTGCAGGACAAGATCGTATAGAAATTTAAATAATAATTAAATAATAAATAAATAATAAATAAATCTGTATCTCTCAAATTTCTTAATATATTCTGTCATATCTCATGTGTATTTGTCTTGGTAAGTTATGTCTTCTTCCATAAGCAGTGCTCATTCTGTAAATTTCATCAATTTCCCTATAGGTTTCCCCATCTGTTAGTTCCAATACCTTATCCAGGATAGATACTGTCTTTCTTTTCAAATCTTCTCCTTTTTCCTCTGGCAGGTTCTACAGCCTTAGGTAGTGGTTATTTCCCCCCTTCTCTCTGGAAAATTTTCTCTTTAATCAGGTAGTAAAAATCTTTTGAAGTAGTAAATCTGCTCACCCAGATGATTAATTGCAGATCTCAGTGTTTTGTTTTTTTTGCGGTTTGTATTTAATCCGTCTGTTTTTTTTCTCCATAGCTCGTCAGCGACTGGATGCTGTATTTTGACAGCCAGTGCCTCACCCAAGGGGTATTCTTCCCGAACCCAGGATGGTCGCTACCTTTCCTGGGCTCCCAGAATACCCCCTCCCTTCATTGCCTCTCTGGGGCAACTTTGGCCTTGGTTCCAGGCTTGGAACCGTCCCGATACACTGGCTGTAAAAACAGTTCGGCTTGGAGCTCTTCAAACCTGATGTTTTCCGTGCTGCACCATCCCCCATAAATCAGATTTTTATTTCTTTTTTTAATGCCGGCCACCAAAATTGCCATTTAATAAGGTGCAAGGTATTTGTAAAACCAAACTGTCCCACAGCTTTTGAATCATGACTTTTTGGAAGATCAGCAACTGTTAACTTTCAGTAATGTATAGTTCAGCTACCATCCAGGCTAAACCATCCTGTAATGTACATTCAACCTTATGGGCATGAAATCATTTGTCCTCCAGTGCCTTCAGGGTGGCCTTTACACCGTTGCCTGCCTGGGGCTTTAGCTTGATTGTGCCCCTGTCATAACCGGAGCCACTAACTGGTGGGACAGGATTACCGGTCTGATCACATCCAGTTATTTTGTAGCATTCTAGACAAAACATGCACTAAGAAATTTCCCTCCCTGGTAGATATTGTAGGGTGAAATTGAATCAGTTAAAATATTAAGCTTGATGGATTGGCTTTGGTGACAATTTCCGGGAGTTTTGAGAGGCTCTTAAGTTTTTACGGTCAGTTCACACCTCAAAAGGCATTTTGCTCCCTTCTAAGAAATATCTCCAGGTTAGGAGCAGCCAGCGCACTGCATACACCTCATTTCCTCCTCAGTTCTGCCCCTACAGCTACATCACTGGCATCTGTCTAGATGGTGAAATGGGCATTGGGGTCTGGGTGTTTCAGCGTCGGCTCAGTCCTGAACTGGCGCTTCAGATTTTCAAATGCCCCTTACAATTCCATTTTCTATTTCAGCAGCTGTCTAGGTTTGGACTTCCCCTTCCCTTCCATCTTAAGATTGGTGATGAGGAGGGTGATTCAGGCAAATGATCAGATGAGCTGGCAATAAAAGTTTTGCAAATCTCAGGAAGCTTTGTAGTCTGCTGTCTGCGCCGAACGATTGGACTGTTCGGTGTTGCTCAGCTGATCTGCAGGACTTCCTGTGCTGCTTAGGGCTACCCTGCTGGCTTCTTGGCTCCCAGTGGGCGTGGAGAGGGGAGCAGCCCAGCTCCGTGTTCCTCTGGCTTTCTGGGGCGAAGGCACATGTGCCCACAGAGAGTTCTCTGAGTGCCATTACTCTAACGCGTACCATAGCTTCACCAAGAAGGATATAGGGTTTCCTGCCTGAGCAGGAGGTTGAACTAGAAGACCTCTAAAATCCCTTCCAAGTTTATTATTCTGTTAGTCATAAGTCCCCACATATCTAAAATTGGCTCAAAACCTTTGACTGTAACCATTTTGGGATACCATTTCAGGCTTGAAAGAACATGGATTTTCTCCATACATACATTTGTAGCTGTATGTTTCTATATTCCTCTCTGTGTGATAAAGTATAACTGCAACTATATAATCTATACTTAGGACTTCAAGATGTATTTGATGATAACCATTTGAATTGCAAAGAATGTGTGATTGACCCAAGTTAAAAAGTGATTTTCATGCTTGAATGGGTATTTGAACTTGGATCTCCGTAGTCTTTCACATGTCAAATGAATCATGAATAATGAAAAAGATTAGTCTAGCATCCTGGCATGTTTGCTTTTTCGCTGTAATGTATACTTTTTTTCTTTTTTCTCATCTACTGCAACCATTATATAAACAATTAAGGCTTCACTTTTCTTTGAATCTTATAGATAAACAAGATGGCAATAAGGGCAGCCTGAACATCTCACAAAAACCATCAATGCTGAAAAGGAAAGAAAATCAAGCCAGAAATCAAAATATTTTCCAATTCCTTCAGAAAACCACACAATTCTCCTCCCCCTAGAGCAGCTGATGGAGAAAAGAGAAAGATTATAATCTGAAGTACATAGATTATGCGAAACTCAAGGATACATTGCATGAAAAGTCAGGGGAGGTTATTTTTCATTCAGCAAAAGAGGGAAATACCTGGAAGTCGATTGGGAGGTAAAGGTCAAAAGGAAAGCCACGTAGGGCAGAGAGTGATTCAGACCTCACCCTGAGAATGGGCTTCAATGAAAGCACCACTAAACAAGGGATTCTTCATATTTTTTACCTTCTAAAAAATATCGGGTATTGGAAAATCTCCATAGACTGACTATTGTGGGAAAAGCACAGATTGCAAATAACAGCTGATAACGTATGGAAGGGTCCAAACTGAACAAAGGCCATACAAAACATTTGGTCAGAACAGCTCCCTTATGGTTCATGGAAGGACCCACACAGGAGAGAAGCCCTACAAATGCTCCAAATGTAAAGAATGCTTTAGCAACCTCTGCAATATGGTTAAACATCAGAGGATTCACACCAGACAAAAATTGTGTGAGTGTCCTATCTGTGGGAAAGTTTTCAGTCAGAAATCCGGCCTGGTAAAGCACCAGAGGATTCATACAGGAGAGAAACCCTTTGAATGTCCTGATTGTGGAAAGACTTTCAGTCAGAGTTTCAGCCTGGTGACACACCAGAGGACTCACACAGGAGAGAAACCTTTTGAATGTCCTATCTGTGGAAAATATTTCAGACATCCTTCCAGCCTGACGAACCATCAAAGGACTCACACAGGAGAGAAACCATTTGAATGTCCTGATTGCGGGAAGAGTTTCAGTCAGGTTTCCCACCTGGTGAACCACCAGAGGACTCACACAGGAGAGAAACCATTTGAATGTCCTGATTGTGGGAAATGTTTTGGTCAGAATTCCCACCTGGTGAACCACCAGAGGATACACACAGGAGAGAAACCCTTTGAATGCCATGATTGTGGGAAAAGTTTCAGTCACGATTGCAGCCTGATGATGCATCAGAGGACACACACAGGAGAGAAACCCTTTGAATGTCCTGATTGTGGGAAGAGTTTCAGTCAAAATTCCAACTTGGTGACCCACCAGAGAATCCACACAGGAGAGAAACCTTTTGAATGTCCTGATTGTGGGAAAGGTTTTGGTCAGAATTCCCACCTGGTGAACCACCAGAGGATTCACACAGGAGAAAAACCCTTTGAATGCCCTGATTGTGGAAAGAGCTTCAGTCATGATTCCAGTCTGATGATACATCAGAGGACTCATACAGGAGAGAAACCCTTTGAATGTCCTGATTGTGGGAAAGGTTTTAGTCAGAATTCCCACCTGGTGAACCATCGGAGTACTCACACTGGAGAGAAATCCTTTCAATGTTCTGATTGTGAGAAAAGTTTCAGCTGCAATTCCCTCCTGGTGATACATCAGAGAACTCACACAGGAGAGAAACCCTTTGAATGTCCTATCTGTCGGAAAACTTTCAGTTGGAGTTCCAACATGATACGCCACCAGAGGACACATATAGAAGAGAAACTCTTTGAATGTCCTGATTGTGGGAAAAGTTTTGGTCAGAATTCTCACCTGGTGAAGCACCAAATGATTCACACAGGAGAGAAACCCTTTGAATGCCCTGATTGTGGGAAAGGCTTTGGTCAGAATTCTCACCTGGTGACTCACCAGAGGATTCACACAGGAGAGAAATCCTTTCAATGTCCTGATTGTGGAAAGAGTTTCAGCCAGAATATCCACCTGGTCATACATCAAAGAACTCATACAGGAGAGAAACCCTTTGAATGTCCTATCTGTGGGAAAATGTTCAGTTTGAGTTCTAACATGATACGCCACCAGAGGACACATATAGGAGAGAAACCCTTTGAATGTCCTGATTGTGGGAAGAGTTTTAGTCAGAATTCCACCCTTATGAACCACCAGAGGACTCACACAGGAGAGAAACCCTTTGAATGTCCTGATTGTGGGAAAACGTTCAGTTGCAGTTCCAACATGATACGCCACCAGAGGACACATATAGGAGAGAAACCCTTTGAATGTTCTGATTGTGGGAAGAGTTTTAGTCAGAATTCCCACCTGGTGAATCACCAGAGAATTCACACACGAGAGAAATAATTTGAATGTCCCTATTATGGAAACAGTTTCAGTCAGAATTTCCACCTTGTGAAATATTTAAGGACTCACACAATGGAAATATCCTGTGAATGTCCTGAGTTGTGAAAGTTTCAGTTGTAATTCCAGCCTGATAATATATCAGAGGATTCCCTCCGGGGAGAAAGCATATGAGTGTCAATATGATGGCAAGTTTTTTTAGGCATAAATCATCCTTTACTGCACACAAAGATATTCATATGAAGCAAAAGTACATTAGTTTAGAGAAAGCTTTTATTTCATTTCTGACCTGATTCTTTTTACTCAAACATGTCTCAGGATTAGACTTGTAGTTGGAGAGAAAAGGAAAATATAAAATGGATAACTATCTGTTTCTGGTTCTCAGCAGCAGCTACTGGATATTTCCTTTTGCAGAAGTAGTGGAATTCCTCAAAACAGCTTTTGGATTGTTTTTTCTATATTGATTATGTTATTCCCACATGTGGAGTTTCAGTCTTCTACCTTGGTGTCCTCCAGATTTTACGCCCCATATTTCCGCAGACAGCATACAAGTAATCCTCAAGATACAACTGTCATGGGTCTGGCAATTATGGTTGCATGTTGCAATGGCCGTCATGTGATACTGCTTTCTTTGACTGCCCACACCCCCTGGTCTCTCAGTTGCAGCCATTAATCAAATTAATTAATTACTCTTCAATATCCTTATAAATAATCTAGATAGAAGCGGAACTTTCTTTTTCTGGGCATACCCCCCTGGTTGTCACTCCCCCCTCCGACTGCCACCTCCGCCTTGCACCACGGCTGCCCCAGGGGAGCATCACACTTACCTTCAGAGTGACCCCAAGGGCCAGATTAAAGAAGGCCCTGGATCAGTTGTGACCTGCAGGCCTTGTGTTTCAGACCCCTGCTCTAGGGCACCAGAGGGCAGAACAAGAAGTAATGGGCAGATTTTGTCAAAGAAAGAAAAATCCAACGTAGAAGGACAAATTTTCTCTCATTTGAGTGCAATTGATCAATGGAATGAATTCTGACATTGTGGGTGGTCCGTCACTGGAGGTTTTCAAAAATAGACTGGACAATCATCTGATGGGGGTTGTAGAAGGCTTTTGCCTTGAGCAGCGGGTTGGACTAGATGACCACTGAGGTGCCTTCTCACCCTATGATTCTATGAATTTAGAGGCACCTTAGAAAATCAGTGCAGAGCAATGTCATAATGTTACTTCTGGTAAGGTGCCTTTTTTAAAAAAACTATTTGGAAAATTAATATAATTAATGCAAAATTATTGCAAAAATTAATACAAACTTCAGAAGAAGAAAAATTACAAAAGCAAGACAAAGATAGACAAAACTTAAAACAGATAACATGCATTAAAATAAACAAGATGAAAACAGATTTATGTGCAGGAAATCAATTGAATATTGATAAATATTCAGCTGAACTCAGCTCAGTATTCATAAATGCATTGTAACAATATTAGTTTCCTACACTTGGAAAGGAGGCCTCAATTTTTTGAATTTCTACCTCCAGTTAGATGAAAGTCAGATTGATTCTATCTAATATGTATCAAGGCAAAATGGTTAACAGGTGAACCAACAGCAAAGCTAAACATCAAAGACCTCTGTTAACCATCTATTATTGTATTTCACTCATATAAAAACTACAATGGCTTGTTATTTACCATAAGTCACCACAATTGTTTCTGATCCATCAAGGATCAAATATCCTTGTTTGATTTTTAATAATAAAATGTTTCCTTAACATTTTGATTGATATGTCTCCCAATACTTCTGTTTAATTCCCCAAAACCATAGACCTCGGTTGTGGGTCCATTTTATCAAAATGGTTCAGTCCAGATAATTTTTGAGTTAGATGAAGTAAGTCCATTCCTCAATCTTCTTTACTAAGTCCAGGTCATTATGCATCAAGTCTGTTAAATCCAAATCTGGAGAACCCACATCCCATTCAGCCTTCTGCAACCAAATTGCAGTTTCCAACCATGGGGGGGGGGGAAGGGGGGGGCTCAGAAGTGGCTGAGAAGAGGAAGAGCTCAGCTCACAGAGCCAAATGGGTCCTTTTGAGACAGATCCATCCTTTCATGTGCGCTGATATCATTGTATGAAAAAGAAATTACACTCACTTCAAGATCTATAGTTTTTCATATTAGGACATAGTATAAGTCATCTGATCCTTAGCAGTTCCTCAATATAGGTAAATATGCCTCAGGAGGAATACCAACACATAACATATGCCATGCCATCATTTTCATTGAAAAGAAAGTCTAGATTTCTTTAAAGTTTTCCAAATTGCCCCAAAAGTAAAGAGAGAAACAGTATTTGGAGCAGTGAACTGATATTTAAGGTATGCAGATCAATGATTTCGATTTTGCTGCATTTAAAAGATACGAAAGAATTGCAATTTTGTTCATTTCACAAACACAATTCAGAGGACTGGTTATGTTTTTTTCTAGTGCATTGCACTGTAGGTAGGTAGGGAGGCTGTGTGGAGGGACATTTACCCTGTAAATTACAGCATGCTACACAGGAAGTGATTTTATGCCATCCTGAGCTTGTGAATGAAAAGGGAATCAATGAAATATACCTTACAATTATTCTATTCCAGATTCCTCTATGCAACAGAGCTCAGAACCGATAGCCGAAATTGCCACTATCACCACCCAAAAGCTACTTCATATATAGAATAGAATAGAATTCCTTACTGGCTAAGTGTGATTGGACTCACACAAGGAAATTGTCTTTGGTGCATATGCTCAATGTACGCACAAGCACAAGTGACATACCATGATCATAACCATAGAATAGCAATAGCACTTTAGAGTTATATACCGCTTCACAGTGCTTTATAGCCCTCTCTAAGCGGTTTACACAGCACATATTGCCCCCAACAATCTGGGTCCTCATTTGACAGACCTCGGAAGGATGGAAGGATGAGTCAGTGGGAATCAAACTGCTGAACTTACTGGCAGCCGACTGTTAACAGAAGTAGAATGCAGTACTGCACTCTAACCACTGTGCCACTACAGCTCCCAGTTGCAGAACCATATTTATTTCTTTAGCAAGGAGAACTAATGAGATTTATCTTGGGGGCATAAATAGTGACCTCTTGAAATTGGTGAATCTTGGCATTTGCTCGAATGGTTTTAAATTAATAATAGCAATGTTTTAAAATCTTGCAAAATGCCTTAAGATCAAAATTCATATTTTGCACAGAACTGTTATTTTTTTTTTACATACAATGCAATTCTTCTTGCAGTTTTTTTTCTTCAAAGGAAGCCTCAGAGAACACCATGGTACTGCCTCCCGAGAGATCACTTTTAGATTTGGGTTATTCATATGAAATCTGCTGCAGAGTTACTTGAGACAGAAGTCCATAGTAAATCCCCAGAAGACAGAATCAGGCACTTCACCTCAACTTTATTGGTACTTCATTGCCAACTTCTCTTTTTATTTAATCAAACAAACCCTTCCTTAAATTGACTCATCTTCTAATTTTGGCAAGGAAAACAAAAATTATGCACATTACTGAATACCTTTTAAAAAAAAACCCAGACGGGATTATAAAAGGGAGATAGTGAAAGAGAAACCTGATAGGAACATAAAGTATATAGGAAATATATTTTCTGACTTTCTGAGGATTAGTTACTGCATTACTCTAAAGCTATGCAGGGCCCTCTCTTGGGATCTGAATAGCCACCCACACTCACCATTTTAAAGCAAAGAGTCTCTTCGGCCTGGTCTTTTCAGATGAGTGAAGATTCTAATTGGATTAAGGATAGTTGTAGCTGTCTTTCACTGAGTTTTAACTGTTACTTTTATTTTGCCTCTAGTTCCCTTCAACATTCTAGGAGTAGAAAGATGGGTAAAGATTTAATTAATAAGGCAAAGGAAGATCTCCTGCAAATCAAGCTAAGTTTCTCGCAATCTATTTAGCTTTCTTAGTAAAAATGCAGAGATGGTTTACCAATACCTCATTCCAGGATTTGTTCATAGCTACTGCTTGAGGTTACCTATCTTCCATGGAGGCTATCTATCCTCCAAGTACTAATCAAAGTACTAATCAAATATATTCCTCCTTATCTTTTTAAAATCAGTTAGGTCCTATTGCTACAAGTAATCAGTTACAAATTTCAGTCCTAAACTGAAGTTGGGAGAAGTGTAAAGAGAAGGGCTTAGTACATTGAAGGGAAATGAAGACAAACTGATAGATATAAGAATATTAAGATACATTTTACTAATAAATCTCTGCAGAAGCTGCCTGACCTTTTTCTGATGCTCTAGACATAGCCCATCATGCTATCGAATTCTGATCTCTCACAATTTTGCCTATGAGAACTAAAGCATGCAATGATTATTAAAGTTTATTATGTTTTTTAAAAATAGAACACGGTGAAATTAGCAGAAAACTTAAACCATTATAAAGGAATGAAATATACAGATTTTTGCAAAAAAATGCAGGTTTTTTTAGTTATTACTTTTAACTAAAAACTTAAAGTAAAAGTTATTATTTTAAAATTTGAATATTAGAGGATTCATAACTTTGTTTTGTTTTTATTTTCATTAAAAAGAATGCAATTTATAAAAAAATGGATCTATATAAGGAATGAACATTCTTTAATGTTGTAGAAATTTTCTGGAATGTTCAAGTTATAGTAGTTAAAAATCTCTTAATGAAAACCATCCATAATTTTTGGTCCAAGACACAATGTCATGAAAATTATAAAGACAAAGAGTCTTATCATAAGAACTATTTATGGTAAATTGCAGAAAGATTTTCTGCAAAGAGTTGGGGTGAAGTTAAAGTTTCTTGCCTTGTACAGGGGTTGGATTAGAAGATCTCCAAGGTCCCTTCTAGAAATCCCTCCTATGATTCTATAAAGAATAATAATGATCCCACTTCCTTAATGTGATAGAGTTGATGATCAAAAATTATTAAAATAACTCACTTAATACAGTCCTATAGCTCTGTATTGCTGGGAAATAATCTATGTAATGAATGATAAAACTAGGCATTTTCCTCCGAAGACTTATCCCTCACTTCTCAACTTTCCCAAGATGCTACATTTGGAACAATTGATGGTGATCTGATTAAAAGAGTTAATTCTGGTTTTCAAATGGATCTCTTAGTCTCTGAATCTACTAGACTTCCTGAACAGAAAAAAACAATCAGGTTTGGTAAAGGTTTTTGAATCAATTCAGGATAGCATGGAAGTATTTACCCTACCTCAAGAGAATTCAAGTCTGCCCAAAATTGTCCAGGCTTGTTTAGTATGGGATTTTCCAGATACTGAAGTCTAGTCCTAGTTGATGGATTTTTCACATGTCCCTATTCTTTATCATGGGAAACTGTGATATAGTACATCAGTTGTAAATTCTTGTACAGTCTGAATGTTACTATGTCAAGCGTGTTTTCTCTTAATTTGTTCAGTTTTGCAAATACTGGGAGAGAAGTATAATCTCTATATTTTATTTATTTTATTAGATTTTTATACCGCCCTTCTCCTCATGGGCTCAGGGCGGTGTACAGCAAATTAAAATAGCACAATTACAAACATTAAAATATATTAAGAGAAAATATTAGGAGGCTGTATTAAATAAAAACCAAATATAAGACCAATTTAAAA
>JANHFO010004373.1:94806-107581 GCA_032468095.1 Pareas carinatus
CCGCCTGCTCCTCCTCCTCCTCCTCCTCCTCCTCCTCCTCCTCCTCCTCTCTACAAACTCCACTGCCTTCTAGCACTGATGATGCTATCATCGGGGACCCCCTTCATTTCAACCCTGGGCTAGAAATATTCTCCTTTATTGTATTAAAAATATAACTCCAGTACTGGAGAGGTGGGAAAACAGAAATTCACAGTGCCACCAGGCTGGATTCTTAAGCTTATGCTCAAGCACTATATTTAGTCCTTTAAAAAATTACGGGGCGCAATCTTTCTGGTCTGAGTGGGGAAAAAAATCATGTGTGAAATTACTTATCCAGAGTTCTTCTCCAAATTTTTTCAAAATAATTTTAGACGTGCAAGTCTCATATCTGGAGGGTGTGGCTTGTATCTTTATTTTTCTTTAAATAATGGTGGTTTCCTTATTTTTCTTAAATTTGGTTAGTTCCTTCTTCCTGTGTCGCTTGTAGGAATATTCCAAAACAGTAGAAACGGCTGTCTTATGGTTTACTTCACTTGGTGAGGAAAATACCGAAGGCTGGAGGTGTTCTTGAGATATTTGCTTGTTTATTTATTCACTGCAATATCATTTTGCTTCCAAACAACTTAAAACAATGCATTCTCTTTGCTACATTTGTAATCTAGGTTAGACTGCAAGATGACAACTCTGTAAGTTAACAGAATATCAGAACAACAGGGTTGGAAGGGACCTTGGGGGTTTTCTAATTCAAGCCCCTGGCCAGTCAGGAGACCCTGTACCATTTCAGACAAACGATTCTCCAATCTCTTCTTAAAAACATTCAGTGTTGGAGCACCCACAACTTCTGGAGGCAAGTCGTTCCACTGATTAATTGTTCTCACCATCAAGAAATTTCTCCTTTGTTCTAGGTCTGTCTGTCTGTCTGTCTGTCTGTCTGTCTGTCTGTCTGTCTGTCTGTCTGTCTGTCTGTCTGTCTGTTTGTCTGTCTGTCTGTCTATAATAGAAAGACATATATTCATGTTTGCATGTCAGAGTAATTAGACTTTCCTAGCCTATTACAGCTTTTCCAAATCTTCAACTATCTAACAGCTGAATATTTTAGGATTAAGAATGTAATAGTTCTGGCTGGAAAAAGCAAATCTACCACTGTTCTGTTGAATATTAGTTGGATCATCCTTGGTTAGACTAACTGAATAAAGCACGGTTAATTTCTTTCATTATGGTATTCAGTCAATTTTTTGAAATATGAGTGAGCACTGTGTACTTTAATTTCTAGAACATCAGTTTATATAACAACATGGATTTATTTTTTTTCCTTTGCTTTTGAATAACCTTGGTTGAGCAATGTAGCCTTTTATGCTTTGTTTGCACATCTGTTTAACCTTGGTAATAGTTCTTCTCTGTCTGATAGGAAAGTAAATAAATAAACTGAAGGCCATAAGGCACTTCTCTTCTATGCTAATAGTCTAAATATGGGAATTAAGGATAGAACTAAGAACTGTCAGTGTAGTCCAGGTCATAGCAATGATATCCAAAGTTATCTTGCACTGGTGTTTGGATCATTTAATGCCATTAGATTCATTAGAACCTGGACGAAGGTACACAATTTGTATTACATTAAAAAGAGTTGATTTGATTTCTTAGTGTTTGGTCCTAAACATCTGGTCACTAGTTAAAATATGTCTTTCCATTTACAAGACTTGAATGAATGGTTTAGTGATGTCTTGCCATAATGTGAGGTTTATCTCTGGCAGATCTAGAATATTGTCATTATTAGAAGCCTTAGATGTCCATAACTGCCCTGGATGTTCAGGAATGGTTTGGATTTCATGAGGTGACTTTAAGGTGGAGATATGGCCTTGAAAGCTGAAATCTTTCAAAATTAAGCTCTGATATACTAGCTTCTCTTGTCATAGATTTTATCATTTTTCCCCTTTAAGTGTCTCTTCTAAGACATTACACTCCTTGGTAGTATATTATTATGCTAATGTTTTTTCTCCATCATCTTCATAACATTTTTTTCTGTGAAACAAAAGGTTTTTTATATTTGAGTTTCGTTTGCCTTCAGCATCTTCTAAAGAAACAAATAAACAAATGCAGAAAATCACAATGCAATTTTTATTTTGCCTGCCCCATATTTAAAGCATATTTTCTTTTTTCTTTGCTATTCATTTGACAAACTCGATGAATATATTATTCAACACTTTTTAAAAGAAATTAATTGTTTGTTTGTTTGTTTATTATTTGTTTATTTATTTTTTAGAGATATTTGATGCTGGCCTAAACTGAGAATCACATCTCTAACCTAAAAAGGTTAGGGGAAAGCTGTTTCAATTAAGATTAATTGTAGCACATCTGTTTCATAGAATTTCTCTGTGTGAAAGAGATTTTGTTTTTATAGAGCTCATCAAATTTGCAGAGCTCTTTAATGAGAATAATTGACCTCAGAAATAAGTCACCTGGCCATAAAGTAAATTCTATTGTTTCAAGACAGCTGTTTACTTGCTTCAAAGATCTATTTAATCTTGAAGCTCTAAGGTAATAATCTGATTGACAGTCTGCTTAATACCAATATGCAAAGAGCTTTCCACAACAGCAGTAGCATGCTATGCTTATTCCTCTCTTAATAAGACCAGGTGAGGAGAGCAGGAAGCATTATAATGATCCTTGAACTGTAACAGGATCATTCATGTGTGGAGAATTCTGGAATCATCTGGAGTAAGAAGAGAAGTTGGTATAGGAGATGACCAGGCTGAGCCTGAGGGAGATCTCAAATGTGTAATTAGTCCCTTCATACCCACATGAGATCTACTGTAAGTCCAGCCCACCTTGAATTCCTTTGACACTTATCTACTGCCAATTTGCTTTGGCCATTAGTAGTTCAGTTTCTCATGGAGACCATAAGCTTGCAATAAATCTTTATACTCATTTGAATTGTCTGGATCTTCTTCTGATTTCTTTGATGCTTGACAGTTGGCAAGCTTGTTTGCTATGACTCAGCCTACCTTCTTCCTAAGAGAAAAAAATGGAATGGAATCATTTGGACTGTTGAATTACTAAGAAAATATTGTAAGAAATTGTTCTATCTTTCTTCTCCTTAAGAGAAACATTATGGTACAGAGAAAAGCAGTTGCAAGGAGTTTACACATCCCCATCAGGCTGTTTATAAACATAGGTTTAATACTCTTCTTCCTACTTCATCCCATGCCCTTGCAATGTTTGAACACAGGGTTGGCATTCTTTGAAAGCTGCAGGTCCAACTTATGGTACTGCGGAAAAAGCTGGCAAAAGAAAAAGTGAGTCTGAAAATGGGTTTGGATACAACTGGGTCTGTGTAAAAACATGTTTCAGAAAAATGTCTCCTTATACAATCTTGTGGGTAAAGTAATTGGGCAGTGGTTGAGAACCTTGCTGACTGTGTTCTGTTCTAAGGTGTCCTAGTTACATGACTAAGAACCAAGTTTATATACTTTGCTCTGTTGTCTTAGAACATGCTCACAAAAACAGAGACAACGTGAAGAGATAGTAGAAGTGTGCATACATTTAAACAACATATGCATTTTTCCTGATGTCTTAATTCTACACTACCAGACAACACATATGTACCCATTCTGATTAGACTACATCTCTCCAATATAGGATAATCATTGAGAAAAAAGATTAAGGAGAAAAATCAAATTATAAAGGAAAATTACTTCTCCAAAGAGGGTAGATTTCCATGATTTAACAGAGGCTTAGAACAAAATTTCCTTGTCTCAGTTCAATATGACCATCAATATTCTATTATGGATCTCTTCTACTGAGAGAAGCAAGGAAGAATATGTGCGATTCTTGTATTTCCTGCTTCTCAAAATAGCCATATACTCTGATTTAGAGATGGTGATCATGCATTTCTTCATGACTTCTATTTAAAGGTTAGTATGATACTTTGATGATGAATGTATACTTTCATATTAGCTAAGTCATCATTATTTACATTCCTTTTTTAAAAAAAGCAGTGCAATTTTCATTTCTTAAAAATATATATCAAAACTTACATAATCTGTACTTGTATAATTACAAAAGTGAAATACTATTAATAAAGAGTAGACATAATGAATGTTATGAGGCTAGAAATCACTTGCCTAACCCATTGTTATGAATAGCTGAGGATAGTCCTTAGCATTAAACTTTCTAAAAGTCAATAAACTCTTATTCACATTAACAAATTCTGCAAGAGGTATCACCTATGGGAAAAGTCATGGCAGCAGGAGTAGTACACCCTTTGGAAAGTGCAGTCTCAGCCTCAGTAATGTCATCTTCAGAAATACCAAGAAAGGTCATCTATTTAGAATCATTCATTCAATGCTAATACTTTGTAATATCTGTGGTTCACTCAAAGAGGAAGCAACTCCTAAAGCTCCCAAATTCTTGGAGGAGAATGTTTTATGATCATAGTCTGAAGGGCAGCAATAAACCAAAATTAGCAAGCAATGTCTTCCTTAGTAGAAAGCCCAAATATTAACTTATTAATTGCTGAGTCAATTACAACATATCCTTTAAAGGAATAATAATTCACCTGCCTAGTAAAATGAGCAGGCACAAAGGTCATCTGGTTATGGTTTTCTTTACTCTGGTTAAATGTATTGCACCTCTATTTAGATTATATTAATTAATCTACAGTTCATCTATGAATATTAATTAATACATACAAATATTATGAAAGCATATATCTTCCTTTTTGCAGGGAATATATTATCATCTTAATCTACTTACATTAAACATCTTGTTGATTTCTGTACTTACAAAAGCTGATCTGGATCAAATTTAGAGTTGAAAGCAGATCAAAATTTAAGTCAAAGTATTTTTCTTCTATAGAATAATTTAATTAATGCATTCCATTCAGAATAATTAAGTATCAATTATATTTAAGACTTGAACATAGAGAAAAAGTTGAGCATCACAGGGCATGAGTCCTTGTTCTTGATAAGGGTGAGGGATAGAAAGTACCTCCTCCCACCAGCATCTATAGCTTGTTTCAAGTTTTTAATGAGATGAAAAGAATGTTAACTCCATTTCTTACTTACAGATCTTACTTCCTCCTAATACTACATATTTATTTAAAATATCCACATGCTTGTATTTTCAGTTATATAACTCTCCATGTTCCTATGTGCTTATATTTGACTTTGAAAGCCTAACATTTGGAAGAACAGTTCTGACAGTCATTAGAAATTAAATATAGAATGCAGAGGTATTTAAATAAGATAAAAATCAGATATAAATGGTACACAGATGTATCACTGAGTTACTCTGAGTCACAAATAGTTTATCGCATCTTAATCCTTGCATTAAATACAGTTATTGCTTGATATAGTTCATGATTTTTAGGCAGTTGCTGACAATGTTTCTAAAGGATTTGACTGTGTTTTTTCCTCTCTCTTCCTTAGATTTTTATTTAATCATATAAAATTGGAATCAACAAAACATTCACCTCTTTGGAGAATTTTGGTTATCCACATGTTTACTCAGACTGGATCTCATTCATTGTTAATCTGCATATCTGCACATTCTTCATTCAGTTTATCACTGGTATGTGTGAAAAAGTGTCACAGGCAAAATTCCTCCAAAATTAAACCTTGTTATTTTCCCTGCTCTGCTAATTTCAGTGAGAGTAAGCGAGGTGACAAAGGCAAGTCTCATTGAGATAAACAAAGCTTGCTTGAAGTCTATTGACCACAATAGATCTTCCTATTTAAAAAGTAGAACTAAACAGCGTCTCATTGTAGTCCAGTCCTGTTCATAAATTAGTCCTGTTCATAAATGCTCAAAAATAGGACCATATTTCTATACATGGATATGGGATTTAAATGAATTCCTGGTGAAATGAGAATAGCAGTAGCACTTAGACTTAAATACCACTTCATAGTGCTTTACAGCACTCTCTAAGCGGTGTACAACATCAGCATATTGCCCTCAACAATCTGGGCTCTCATTTTACCAACCTTGGAAAGATGGAAGGCTGAGTCAACCACGAGCTAGTCAGGATCAATCTCCTGGCAGTGGGCGGGTCAGCCTGCAATACTGCATTCTAACCACTGTACCATCACAGCTCCTATGTATGCAATTTAACTTCAGTATGAATGTTAATTAAATATTTCTATGAATATTGCAGATTTGTCAGTTTTGAACAGTGGGAATTCTGAATTTCATTTCAAAAGCAAAACTAAGCAATTTTAAAACATTAGAAATAATTTGGTCTATTTCTTAAAACTAATTTAATCTAATTTTAAATTAAAACTCAAAATAGTTTGCAGGCTCATAAAGATCCATTCTTCTTTAAGATCTTCTTTCTGCATTTTTAAAGCTTCTCATAGCTTTACCAGAATATCTATATTGCTTAGTATAGTTTTGAAAATAGACCTAATTATGCATAATTTATCCACAGAATCTGACTTCATTTCCTTAATAAAGAACAAATCAGAAGCAGTGTTTACATTCTTTAAATACAGTTGAAACATAGGCTTTTTTCCAGTAGGGTTTTTTCACATTTATTTTCATTTTTATCTTGTATATGCCTTATTATATTTTCTCAAACAATTGATTGAAAAGAAATGTTTTGTGAGATTGTTACATAACTAAACTTCTATAATTAGATATATAAAACTGCTAAAATTAAAATAAATAAAAATAGCAAGATAAATGGACTGATAATGACAGAGTCAGGATTGTAGATTTTATATTTCATTTGGGGCATTTCTCCATAGTAGAGGAATGTCTTTGCTACTGGGGCTGGAGAAGGTATCTCAGCTGCATCAGCCCTTAGGAAAAAATATGAGTATTATGAAGTATTTAATGCATGCATCTTGGAGAAACATAAGTATGGACCTTTTGGAGCCCTGAAATGAAAACTAATAGATTCCCTGATTATTAACAAGATATGAAGAAAAGGGTCTCATACATTAAGTGGGAAATATTATAACATAAGAAAACTCAGCAATTCCTTTATTTCTGTATGCAAGTCTTTGAATAAATTTACAACATGAAATCAAGCAAGGGCTGTATGTATGTTAAGTAATGTAAAATATGTTCAGTTAAGCTGGTGCAGCACATTTCACTGTGCTGTTTTGCGTGATCTCACTTCCTTATCTATCGTTCAGATTTTAACTTTTTCCTGTGGTGAGGTATTATAAAGATAAAAATGACCTTTTTCATTTTTTTTAAAAAAGCAGGGTAATAGTAACATAATATTCTTTTATTATATTACAATTAGTTATTTTGGGTCCAGTTTAGTGAAACTGATGACATCTTTGCCCATTTCATTGTTGAAAAGAATAGGATCTATGATTTTGAGAAATATTCTCTATCATTAAATCTTTTGAATGGCAGTTTCATTCAAGAGAAATCTTCAGGAACTCTAGATTTGGAAATCTTACAGGTTACTTGCAAAACTCTCAGTCAGATTCCTTTCATACCAGACCCTATGTTTTCTTCAACAAGTGAATTGCAGTGCTTCTCTCTCTTCATCTTACATTAAGATATTTAAGCAATTGGAAACCTTTAACCTTCTTCATATATCCCTACTTTGTTATTAAATTGCTCACAATGATGTATTTTTAAACTGCTCTATTTTTGTTGTTGTTACTCATCGCAGTTATCCATCTTTCTTACAGTATATTTATTTCAGCTACCCATGGAGTGACAACAGGCCTGACAGTTTATACAATTGGTGGCAATCCCAGGGTTCCACACTTCCTTCCTGACATGTTTATGATGTAGGTAAAGGGATTATCTTGGATAACAGTGTCTACAGTCTCATCAACCCACAGGACTGAGGTGTAATGTGAGTCTAACCAAAACTTTCAAACACAGCCGAGCAGGAAACTGGGGCAAAGTGATCTTCAACTTTGACCCAAACATTTGTTAATACTTGGTATTTATTTAGTAAGGCTCCAAGGACACCTTTTACAGATTCTGGTTGATAGAGAAGATTGGAATTAGTGGAAAGAGTTCTGTAGTTAATGCTATCTTATAAATTATATGCAATGAATGTGTTTGCATGTGGCAAAGATACTATAGAGAGGCTAAGTTATATGGCCATTTCCTACCACTGACCTGCATTAAAGTTGTTCCCATTATGTGCAATTAAGTCAAGACAGTGAGTTTTATTGAAGAATAAAACATCTGTCCCATAATCATGAAGAAATAAAGTTTCAGAATACATACATTTCCAGATATCAAGGGACACCTATAAGGGGAAAAAATGAGACAGCAGAGATGGAGTAAAGTACACTGTGTTTGATTATCTTGGTAGCAGTGACTTGCTCCGGTTTCCAATATGAAATGATTACCCCTTTTCCAATTTGAATTCACAACTGAAGCTCTTTCATTCCATAGTCTTTTTCAAACAGAGAAAAGGCTATCTATTTCTCCCTCATACCATAGGTGGTTTGCTGGCCACTGATGAAACAGAGGACCCATCATCCTTCACTTTATACATATAATTAATACATGATTGGGGAGGAGAAATTAAGATGAACTTATTTCTGTAACAGCTGCACTATTTATGCATGTTTTTGTTTTGTTTATTTATTTAAATTTGTATACTGCCCTTCTCCCAAAGGATCCAGGCGGTGAACAGCCAAGTAAAAAGACATATAATACAATAATTTAAAATAAATTTAAAATATTTATCCCAGATGCTGTTACTAAATTTAAAAACTCTAAAATTTAAAATTCAGACTACCCCCCTCACTATGGAACCAAAATATAAATTTAAAATACAATGGGGAATCAGGACAGCCCGGCATGGATAAAAAGATATGTCTTGAGGATGCACCGAAAGGCCCGGAGATCAGCGATCGTATGAATTTTTAAGAGAGGAAAGATCATTTTTCATGAGGTGAGAGGTCACGACAAGAACTTTAGAGCCCACAAAACAATCACTGGAGCCAGAACTGTATCATTAACTTATAAATTACTGTGTATGTATGGATAGTGAAACTGTGTTTTGCATTTTAATAAGCAGAAATAACAATAGTCCAAGATTTATAGTCAGCTTTTTGAGTCAGACTTCTTTTACAACTAAGACAAATATGGTGACAGCATTCCTTGGAATTTGGTTTTTCAGAACAAATATTTAAGTTTCTGCAGGTCATCAAAGGCCTACAGTATCATCTAAAGTAGCACTATCATATCTGAAGATAATCATTTGTAGTGCTGGATACCATTTTGCACTGAAAATTACATCCTCAATCTGATTATGTAGGAGGGATGGAAGGATCATTATAAAATCTCCTGTTTCTGCTTAAAGTGATCTGAAATTGTCTCATCCTTCCTTGCAACCTTTCTCAAATTTCCTTAGATTTCCCAGTCAGCATGACCATTGAATATTACAAACTGAGATCAACAGATCCAGATGGAAGCAAAGGAAGCTTCCTTTGTGAAGTAGGTTCCAATCTTCCAAGGCTTGAATTTATGTCAGGAGTAAAAGGTTAAATATTATTTGTATCTGTTGTGGATGCAGCAACAGGTACGTGGAAACAATGCTGTGAACCAAAAAGGAGTGTGAACACTGAAGCTGCAAACTGCATCCATATAGGGGTCATATAATACTTTTTTTTCATTTAAATTTCTGACAGCTAATGATTTTCCTTGTGCAAAACCCAATATATTTGTGGTGAAGCACAGAAGACACAGCTGAGAAGCAAGGGGATGAAGGAACAGCATGTGACTGTATGGGGTGGTGGAGAGACTTCTAATTCAGAATTTAAAGACAAGAACAATTGAGTGTACCTATCAAGAAAGGAGGTGCTGGGCAGGAGAAATTTGTTTAGAGAGTATTGGTGATAGAAGGAGCTTTGGCTTTTTTTTTTACAAGAACCTTACATCCAAGTCAAGTGAGCTGGGAAGCCAATTAAAGATATAGTACATACATCTCTGTGACTTTATGTGCGTGTGTATAGATGCATGATGTCCACACATCAGTCCTAAATTAAATAGCATAAACAGTCAAATGATCCACTTATAGTTGTCTGAATTTCCAGTGAGCAGCATGTCATGTGCTTTTGTAAACATATGAAGGGTCATTAATAGCCACATAGTTGGCCTGTTGGCATAGGTCTCTTGTGAGAGTTAATTTTCATAATGGTAAAAAAGAATACTTGTTATCCATACAATGAACAGATGCAAATTGTTCTTTTTCTTAATAAGAGAGATAACCCTTCTCCACTTTGAGCTGAAAAACCAGGAAAGAGATTTGCTACCTTAGAGTATATAAGTAAAATACTTACTAGAAAATTTGTGCTGTACAATGAGGCTCATATATATTAATCAGAGTTTCTAGATTCTTGTTTCTGGAATTAAATATGCTTCCATTTGCTTTGCACAAATAATAGCTCATTATAAGCCAGGCCCTTGGCTAAATTTCTCACAGCACACAAAGTAAAACCTCACTACATTCAGTTTATAAATGTGTTGTATTTTTCTCCTTTCTGTCTTGCACTCCTGATAAAACATTGGCATCTTGGTGAAGATCTGCCACAGACCATTAAGGCTACATTTGTGCCATATCCATAGGTCCTATAAATCTGCCTTGTTGCATTGCTTTTGATACAATGGTGTCTGAGAAATTACTCGCTCTGTATTCTGATCAACTCAGTTGGCTTCCCTGACTGAAATCGATGGCACACCTTCACAATGGATTGTTTACAAAGCTTTTGAAAACATCTCAGGAAAAGTAAATCTCTACTGCTTAGGAGAACTCTATAAACATACTTGGATTTATCAGATGATGTGCTTACCAGCATTAACTTGGCTGGTCAGCTTCCTTGCTTTGAATTCAAAGGACCTTGAAACAAGCTGTAAAAATAAGAGAATGGAGCACCCTGAAACCTCTGAGTGATTCAGGGTGGCGGCAGTGGTGGAAGGGTCAAGCCTTTTTGCTATTTGCTTAGGAAGAAATATTCATCTGTTACAGCTTTGGAAAGGAAGTGATGATATAGGCAGGTCAGCATAGGTCTATTTTGTTCCAGACAGCTGAGAGATCAGAGGTTAGACACGTGCTATCTTTTGCTGTACAGCATGCATGAATAACACCACTATTTATTGGAATGGTCTACAGCAGTGATTAGTCAAAAGGGGCCTTTTGCAGTACAGATGATGTCTGGGTTTGTCTGAATTTACTTTAGGTTTTAGATAAGGAAAGACCATGAATTTCTCTGTAACAGCCCCATGGGAAACTAGAACTGGAATACCAGAATGCAAAACACTGAGGGGCTTTTTTTTTGCTTTGCTTTGGTTTTTTCCTCTGTGAGACAGAGTGGATTGAAATATAAAATCTTATCTTACTCCCACGCATGCCAAAGGCATCCTAACATTATTTTGCAGGAAGAAAGCAGAACTTATTTGTTGCATTTATTTTAAATGTGTACAAATTCCTTTAGGAAGCTCTGAAATATGAACATATTTCAGGAAATGCTCAGGCAAATATTGCTTTCTTTGGGGCATCTGTTTGTGATTTTACAGCTGGAAAGAAGACATTTTGGTATTGGCAGAAGGTGAGGAATCATAATATATTCTAAAAAAAAATCCAAATATTGACCTTCACCATTGCTTCCATTTTTTTGTTCTGCATTTGCTCGGATTTTTGTTCAAGCTGCACTGATTGCTTCTTGATTTGAGATGCCCAGTTAAGAGAAAAAAAATAGACACAAGAAATGTTGATTGAAGTTTTGACTGTGAAGATATGTAAGCATACTTAGGTCATATAAATCTACATTTCTTTTTTTAAGGTATTAACTTCTCAACATATACATTTATTTATAATAATTTATCTTGTTATACTGCTTCATTGAACATGGTTTCTTGAAAATAATCCTGTTTATTCTAGTCTGGTGAATTGCTGAAGATTTTATCTTAAGAATTTCTGCCTCATAGATTGGCATACATGCATATACAAATGATTCCTTAAGAAAAGAAAATGGCTATTAACTACTTTATGTCTGCAGGATAAAAGTGGCTTTATAAAAGTTTGAATAAATCATTCAAATAAAGAAAACAAGATAACTTTCTATTTATGTCAGGTATAAAGTGTTTAATGCTCTTTGTAGCATTATCAGTTTGGTCTCAAAGGACAGGATTGTGATTTGCTATCTTGGGTGACAATTCTATATGTGCCTTTTGAATGAGTCTCACTGAAATCATCAAGATTTACTCTTAAGAAAACATGTACGTGTTTGGGCTGTGAGTCAAATGCACACATTGCTTGTCAACTATAAAAGACTTCAGAGGGAAGAATCCCCCAAAGGGGCATTGGTTTTATTAGGGACTAAATAATTATTGCACATCTACTTTTCATTTTTTATTTACTATTTCAAGAATTTACTAGTACAGCATACTATCTAGGCTATAGCTATGATTTTACAAATGCTGTGTTATGTTTTTAGGATAGCTTACATTTTGTAAATGATAATTATAAAACCGTCCTGATAATTGCATACTGAAGGGAGATTTAAACATCAGTCTGTCTGTCTGTCTGTCTGTCTGTCTGTCTGTCTGTCTGTCTGTCTGTCTGTCTGTCTGTCTCTGTCTGTCTGTCTGTCTGTCCGTCAGTCCATTCATCCATCCATCCATCCATCCATCCATCCATCCATCCATCCATCCATCCATCCATCCATCTATCCTCTCTCTCTCTCTCCTATCATCTATCATCCATCCATCATCTTTGTGTCTGTCTATCCATCCATCATCTATCTATCTATCTATCTATCTATCTATCTATCTATCTATCTATCTATCTATCTATCTATCTATCTATCTA
>JANHFO010004375.1:46671-59589 GCA_032468095.1 Pareas carinatus
GAACAGAACAGAACAGAACAGAATAGAATAGAATAGAATAGAATAGAATAGAATAGAATAGAATAGAATAGAATAGGTTTATTGACTGGGGCAAAAGTTCTCAGTGTACATGCAAAGCAATAAGGTAATAATCATAATAATTATGCTAATAAGAGTAAAGAAGATGGAAAGGATAATCTATATATATAAATGCGAAATACCACTGACTGACTGAATGAATGACTCATCATGAGATCTTGAAAATTATAAAAGCTACAACCATGAAATTTGATACATATGTTTGTCTTGGCATCTAGGCACTCACTAAGAAAGAATTTTTCAAAATAATAATTTTTACAGTTATTTAATATGTATTGCCATTTGTTAACAGAGCCCCAACTGATCGGAAGCAGCCTGTGCGCTCGCTGCCTTGGGACAGGAGGGGCTGACCCAGGACAAAGGCCAGGTTGGATGGCTGTCCGCAAGTGAGGCTGACCCATCCGCCACCCCCCAAACTCTGAGGTGGGATGAGAGGACAGGAGGTCACTGTCCCCTGCGCAAATCAGCTGCCTGACTTGGGGAGGGGGTGAAGGAGTGGTACCTTTGGCAGGGAGGGTCTCTGTGTGCCCCTACTTCCTTGAAAGTTCATCCCAGGGGGGACTTTCAGCTGCTTTGGCTCAGAGGCAGCCCAAATCCCAGCTTCTGCCTCCTTCCTGCCTCACCTCCCACTGCCCCCTTGCAGGACATGGGACACAATGGGTGAGATCGAACCTGGACCCCCTGCCCCATGACCCCTGGATGGGCCAGCTGTTGCTTGGAGAGCTCTGCATCCAGTTATGTGGCACATTTAAACTGCTGGGCATCCTCAGGGTTGTGGGGGGGGGCTTCTTCAGGGATGGTCAGCTGGCTGGGGAACATAAAACGGGGCTGAGCAGGAGACTCTGCCCCTCACCTCCCCCACTCCAAGAGCCACACACATTCCTTTGCCACTTTGGTGGGGAGAGAGACTGCCCAGATTTGCCTCTGGGCCAGAATCCACGCATCTCCTCAGGGTGGAGGAGACAGGGCAGAGCAGGGGGAGGGAAGCTAGGTCTGGGGCTAGGGTTAGAAAAATAAGGTTGCAGGAATGCATCACCCCAAAGGGTGAAGAAGGGCAGGTGTTGTGGGTATGGGGTGGGCAGTTTTACCTCTGGGACCTCAGTCCAGTCCTTCAGGCAGAACCCCTGTCTGAAGCCTCTCTTCTTGCGAACTCAAGGCAGCGGTAGAGATATTCCCATATGAGTTTCAGGTATTTCAAGGTGGCACGCTTCTTGTTACCTTTGGGGAAGCACTACAGGGAGTAAAAATAATCCGATTCACAGGAGATTTTAATGAAGTGCACTTTGATGTTCTTATTCCATTGTTCATACCAACAACCTATCCTTTTTGGTTACTGTACCAAACCAGACTCAATAATTCTTCTGTAAAACTATATCAATAGCCCCTGACACAGTCTGTACTTGCTGAGTTGACACAGGAAGAACAATCTTTGTTGTACCTTTTTAATGATGGTTCTAATGTTAAGTGTCCACTTCAAATTCTGAGAGACAATAGAACCCAAAACCTTGAAAGATTCTACTGCTGATATTGTGCTGTCAAATATAAGAATTGGTAGAATAGAAGGACTCTTCCTAAAATCTATTCTCATCTCTGCAGTTTTAAGCATGTTCAGCTCCAGATAGTTCCATAGGGCAAGTTGTTCAACCTTCTGTCTATATGAAGACTCATCACCATCTCAAATGAGACCAATGATTGTTCTATTGTCTACAAGTTTCAGAACTTTAACAGAGGGATCCCTAGAGATACAGCCATTGGTATAGAGAGAGATAGCAATGGAGAGAGCACACAGCTCTCAGGAATACCTGTACTAACTGGCCAGGTACTCAATGTGATTTTCCCTAGCTTTACCTGTTGCTTTCTATCTGTCAAAAAGCTAATAATTCACCTACAAGTATAGACAGGTACAGCTAGCTAAGTCAATTTAGAGTGAAGAATGTCTGGAATGATAATATTGAATGCCAAGCTGAAGTCTACAAAAAGGAGCTGTCCATTGGTCCCTGTAAATTCAAGTTGTTGCAATATTGTAGCACAGTGCCATATTGACAGCATCATCTGTCAGTCTATTTGCTCAGTAGACAAACTGCAAAGGGTCTAAGAACAGAACTGTGATTCAGGTGAACCAGCACTAACCTCTCAAAGATCTTCATAACTACAGATGTCAGAGCAACCAGTCTGCAGTCATTCAGTATTTTGATGGAGTGTTTCTTGGGAACTGCAATGATAGTAGAGTGTTTGTGGCAAGAAGGGACATAGCACATCTCTAGTGATTTATTAAAGATCTGGGTGAAGATGGTGGTCAGTTGTTCAGCACAAGTTTCCAAACAGAAAGGAGTTATTATGTCTGAGCATGGTGCTTTTCCAATCTTTTGTCCATGAAATAAACCTTGCACATCTTTTTCTAAGATCACCAGAGATGGGGAGGGGGGTCAGAGGGATAGAGATAGGTGTAGAGATTTGGCTATTGTTGGTATACCTACTAAGGTAGGGATGATAGTGGTAATGACCGTGATCTCCTCTCAGGCCTACAGTAGAATACATTCAGGTCATCTACCAGTGGACAATTCTTTTTGGTAAGGGAGGAAGGTCTGCTGTAGCCAATGATATTCTTCAGGCTTCTCTATACATTTGCTGGTTCATTAACTGAGAACTGATTTTTCAGCTTTTTGGAGTAGCTTCTCTTTGCTACTCTGATCTCCCTTGTCAATACCTTTCTAGCCTGATTGTACAAAATCCTATCTCCTTTCCTGTAAGCCTCCTCTTTGATATGATGTAGCTGCTTGAGCTTAACTGTGAACCATTGTTGTATTATGATGATGATGATGATGTATATGCACAAGCAATTAGACACAATTACATCAAAGTTTTCTTACATTTTTATTATTTTGTTGTCAAATATTTACAATACTTGAGAACTTCAGAAAAAAAACTTACTGCCTGTGCTATCTAATAATGTACAAGAATGCTTTCATAGTTGATATTAGACAATTTTATCACTCAAGCTATTATTAAATAAGGCACATTTGCTCTTTTAGCCAAGGTGCTCTCATCATGTCATTTTTATAAGCAATTAGCTGGCAAAGGCAGGGAGCCATCAGCAGTGACAGACAAGTAGACAAGAAGTGTCACTATGGTAGCAGGTGTGCAAAAATCAATCAGAATTTGTGTGGCAAAAAGGGACTAAAGAACCAGATATAAAATTACAAAAATGTCAGCATGGACAGCAGCTCTTTTGTGGCAAAAATGTGCTTTATTAGTTGCTGCCTATATAAATTGCTATAAAGTGCTTTCATGCACCAATAGATTTCTGTGGATTTTTTTTTTTTGCAATCGTACGAGGAGAAGGACAAAGTGCTCATGACTAGGAGACAAGCAGAAGCCTTCTCATCAGGCGGAACAGCATGCACTTTCCACTGAAGTGTATATAGATGTGAGAATAGGATGCCATGGGTCGCTTTCCTTAGAAAACAAGAAACTGTCAATCCATTTTATGCTTGTAACTCCACTTTCGTCTTCTCTGATTGGCAAAAGCTTTTCAGGCAGATATTTTTTTAATGATTCCTTTTCTGCACTCTTTTTCGAATGTTTTCAGTTTTTCTAAAAATAGCACCTGCAAGAATTCAATCTGTGATTGAATATGCAGTTGCTAACTGGATATCAACAAATTGCTCCACCTTCTTGTGGGAGAAAAGGAAAAGAAAAGTGGTTACTGCAGGAACCATTTCAAGCACCACTGAGGTTCTGCCCTCAAGATTTCCCATACTTTTGCATAGAATACAGACAAAATCCAGTTCTCTTTCTGAGTGCAAGAAAGAATAATTACATATCTATGGAATATAATTTACTTTAAGTACTTTGGGCTTTTTTATGCCTTACTTTTCAATCGGTGATCTAAGGCAGCATTCCCAATGGTCTCTAGTCCCACTTATTGACACAATGTGTAAAATAGGCTGGCCTATGAGAGACTGACTAATCAAAAGATACCTTGGGTGCTTCCATTGTATATCTGAATCTTGGTTTCTTTCATATGAATCCAAGATCCTGAATATAATGTATATTGTTATGATATGAAAGCTGATTTGGCTTGAGAGTCAGGCAAGTTAAAGAAGTAAGCAAGCTTCCATTGGAAAGTGATTTGGATTAAACTAAAATGAATGTTACTTTAATTACAAACATTTAGTCTATTTTAAAAAAGAATTCTTAGAATGGTCATATAAGAGGCTTTCTTTTAGGTTAACTATGAAACTGAAATGAATATTTCTGAAATCATCTTTAATAACAAATGAATATTTCAGGGTCATTCTTATTTGGAAAAAAATAGTTAATTTTGCAATCTGGGAGAAACAGCTTAAATGGCTTTAAGATCCCTCAATTGATTAATTCACTAATAAATTAGTGCTAGAGTTATTCAGTTTCATTTTTTTCACAATAAATTTAAATAATGATACCTATTGTGAGCCATTGCTCTTGAGTTATGGGATTCACAGGTCATGGGGTAAGCACTGAAGTCATTAGGGTTTGTTGTATATTAGGGTAAATTTATTTCTTCCACAAAATGACATGTTGTTGTTAATATAAGAAAAAGTAGAGGATTTTAAAAAAGCTTTTAATATTCATCAATATATTCATATATTAAAAATGAACATGTACAGTTAGATGTGTTTATAATGGACTAGCCATGAATATGCTTGTTTATTAGATGCTGTTGAAGATGTTTGATTAATTGTTGATCTATATAATGGCATTTCTAAAAATATTCTCTGAAGTTTTCTTTTATTTTTAAAGGAAAGTTTGGAGAAATATGTAATAAATACCCAAACTTTGGAAGTTCTGCATTCTTCATGCATAACAATCAACCCAAAGTAATGTAACCTTTGTATATGAATAGAATTGTAGAATACTTTTTTGTCTCTAAATATTATATGATATTTTTTTTAAAAAAAAAGGAGATGAGAAAAGCAGCCTTTTTATTAGTTTGGATTAGAATCAATCAAATGCCAGCTTGAAACATGTTTATACTAATTTATGTGACTGCAGCTTTAAGCTTACTGTAGTTCTCTGTTATTTGTAGGAACAAAAGAAATGAGTCATGAATACCACATAAATGGTAGGTTAGAAGCAGCACAACAGATCAACAATGGACTTAAATCAAAAGTAAGACTCACTTTCCTTTACAGTAGGCTGTCAAACAGTAGCCAGCCATAATCACAAACAGAATGTGAATTGCAACATGAATAACTTCTTAAACTGTCCCAGAAAATCAGGTCATGATTTTACATCTGAGGGCAATTCACAAGAAGTGTAGCTGTCCTCTTTCACCCTCTAAATCTTTTAAATCTTTTAACCTGTCCACCTCCTTGTCATAATTCTTCAGATTATTTCCTCATCTATCATTTGCCTTGTTCTTGTTATTTTTTTGCAGCTTGATTTTTTTTTCATCTCTCCTTCCCACTGTGCTTGTATCTATGCCAACAAACAAAAATGATTGAGTATGCTTAGGACTGTTGCTATAGCTGCAGTCAGCAGCTCCCTCGCCACATATATAAGTCATAGGAGGAAACATTACAAGTCGATGGTATCTTTCTTTTGGATCACTTCAGGTTGGCTTGTTCCCCATATAATTAATAGTGATTTTGTTAATCTAAGATAAGCAATTTTTTAAAAACATTTTCAGTGTACAGACAGCACTAGAACTAGGTGCAGATGCATAATATAAGAGCAACGTATGAAGGAGCATTCTAGAACTCATTCTTTCAGGGACATTTACAAAATAATACAGATTTAGGATAATATAATATTCCAATAACAACAATACTATTTTATAAATAGTATTTTTTAATATCGCAAACAAAATAAAAGAATAAAAAAGTGCAAAAAAGAATAGAAAAGAAAAATAGGAATACAGTTAAGAAGAAATATATAAAGAAATGACTTCCTAGTTCATTATAAGTATAAACAATTTTACTAATTTATCTTCTCTTAAAATGCAAGTTCCAAAATGCAATTTCATATCCCCATCACTCATCTCTAATCTATAAGCAAATCCTTAAAACTTATTCAATCTTGATTAGCAAAAGTCTGTTAGGGATTACTCGAGAAAACAACATATTTATTTTAACCTTGGTCAAATAAACAAATTTTATATCCCTTCCTCTTGATCACTAATCCCTTCAAATAATGTTCTATAACAGGAATGTCAAACTCAATTTCATTGAAGGCTGCTGTTGCTGCCGCCACAGTCCACTCCCTGAAAATGCCCCCCCCACAAGCACTGCTACCATCCCATCACTCTGTTAGTGCCTCTGCTCCTGTGAGCACCCCTCGGGGCAGTGCGGGTCAGATCTGGCCCATGGGCCTTGAGTTTAACACCCCTGTTCTATAACATTGTTTTCAGTTTTTCATTGTACCTTCTTAGAAACATCTTCAAAACTTTAAATTTTTCTAAAAGAAATTTAAAAACATTTAAAAATTACTCTGATTTTTTAAGTGGTTAAACTTACATTTAAAACTTAGTTAATTAATGGATGAAGATTAATGTTCAGTGTTTTTAGACTTGTTACTTTGAAGATTTCTAGTAGCTGAACAAAGTTAATGAACAATTTATAAAAATGAATAGAAAAGGAAGAATGTGAAACCTATGTCCATATAAGTACATGATTTAGGCTAAAACAGTATTATCTCATACTCTGACCCTAACAGGTACCACCGTCTCCCTGTCTCCACATGAGAAGCAACTATATGAAGCATCTGTAGGCAACCCCAAGTTCTATTTGTTGAGAGAGTACTTACAAAGAACTGGTTTATTCACCAGCTCTTCATTCCACTTCAGTCATCAGTTTTGCTAAGGGTTCTTCAGAAGTCCAAACAATAAACGTTCTTATAATAAAACTAACCAGTATAAATGCACAGGGGAAAAAATCCACTTTTATTTGGAAAGTAAATCCTCTATGTGAATCCCAATGGTGCTTTTTCAAGAGAAAACTGGACTTTCTTCATTTTCGTTGTGAAGAGGTTTCTTGGATGGGAAACAAAATGTCTTCAAGGAAAAATAGCATCATACCTAGAGAATTACTTGTATGCTACACTTCAAAATTCAGGGGTATCTATGCTCAGAGACATATATTAACTAATTGAATAGATTAATGTAAATATGTAACTATTGAAAAAATGTGTTTCAGTATGTGAATGGCTGTTCATTCAAAATACAGAATATGGCGAATAATTCCCACAGGATATTTAGAAATACTACCTTTAACTATTTTTAAGCAGCCAGCTAATCTCAATCTACCTAATAAAGTTTACTTTTGAAAACGCATTTAGCCACCATTTTATTTCTTTTACAGCCAGGAAAATACAAAAGAAATCAAATATAAATTGACTAATCTTCTCAACAGGTATTCTTTTTTCAGCAGAAAATGCTTAAAAATCACTCAAAGAATTATTAGACCTCCAAATGAATCTATTTGAATCAATTTCAAATACATTTCAATCAGAATTTATTTGACAAGTTTATTTCATACCTTTTGAAAAATAAATTTAAATGTATCCAAATCAACCAAAATAACATTTTTCAATGCCAGGGACAGCACGCTACTGATATATAATATACATTTTGTATTTCCATATGCAAATATATTAATTCCATGGTTAGTGGAACTATCATCAATATAGGAAAACACTTTGTAAAACCCAACGTATGTCATAATGAAACATCTGTATCTCTCTTCTGAGATCTTAAAGGACTGTATATGCCATTCTGAAAACTTCTAGAAATTCCTTCCTGCAAATCATTTAATTTTTAAAGTTAATGTATATAGTCATCCAAATCTGAACATCCTGGCAGAGTTTGATTTTCATTGAATAATACCTGATATTTCCCAATAAGGATAAAAGAAGTATTGAGTTGTACCTTTACTGTCAATGTAAATACATTAATTCTAGTCATGCAAAAATGAAAAATAGGGGAAAAAACAACATTTGCCTACTTACTTACCTTCTATCAGATGGTAAAACAGTCACATCATACTCAATATGCTCAGATATATCTCTATGAACCATAATGTAAAATATCAAAAGACATTACAAAGATATTCTAAAAATAGCTAAAGTAGGTGGATCAATATAAGGGATCCAAAATCAGTTTTTAAAGAAACTTAACTGAAAGTGATGGGTGGTGAAGAAACTGTTAAAGGATATTTCTATTTCATCTTAAGATGTTTATGTAGGGTGCAGGCTGATGTTAGGAATATTGATTTCTATTTGTTCAAGTTGAATTAATATATTTCCCAGACACCATAGTCATTGTCTCATACCCAAAGAGGTAGCAGAGATGATTGAATTTTAGAAATATACAATCAGAAACTCTTGGTGTTCCAGATATTATAATAAACTATGATAAACCACTGAAAACATTTTTAATGAAATGAAAACATTTTAAGGCATATATTACTGGTGAGTTAAACTATTTTTTAGAAGAAATTTGACCTCTGTTAACAGATCTCACAATGAGATAGATGATAGATGATAGTTGATAGATAATAGACAGACAGACAGACAAAGAGAGAGAGAGAGAGAGAGACAGACAGACAGACAGACAGATGACGGATGATAGATAGATAAAAACTGGGATATTATCTAGCACATAGGTGACAGACAGGCAGCCCACAACTTACCTGGTCCCAGTACAAGGGGTGAACCTGGAGGCAAGCAAGATGCTCCCTGGAGGAGGAGGTGGCACGTAACGGGGTCTTCGGCCACAAGGAGGTCATCGGTCAAAGGGGGATCAGCAGGGTCCACAGCAAGGGTGCATGGGGGTCCATGGGGAACAGGGAGGTTGGGGGTCTCCGGGGAGACACAGGAAAAGGGGGAAGGTGACTTACATTGGCCACATCAGCAGTGTAATGGTTTGGGATGAAACAAACATAATTTCTGGGACAATATGAAAATGATCACTTTGTTCTTTTATAAAAGGAATTCATACTAAATTAATCAATAGTATCTGTACAGCTTCTTAGTAGAAACTGATTAGTGGTTTGATACTGCATTTTTTGGGAATCGGAACAGCATTCAGGGCAAGGCATTTTTCTATCTGTAAAATAATTATGTTAAAATCTGTAAGTTTATTTTAAATGTCTGTGAGTGTTGGTAATATTTATTACATAGAAGTGTATTTTATAAGTGCTGTAATACTAGTCAATATAACTGGTAAATAAGCAGCTACCCAATTTGATGGTTAAATCATTTAAATACCTAAGCATCTTTTCCCACTCTTCCACTTTGTAGAAATGCTAAATCAGTAACTTCTAAATTCAGGCACAAAATCCATTAATATAGTAATTCAATTTGCAAGCTAAAATACTAGAACAATGTCCCAGAAGCACTCAGACCATTAAAGCCTCTTTCATTGACTCAACTTGCTCCTTATAAAGATAAATACACATTAGAATGAATTCTGTCCAAATTCCTGAAAACCAAATTCTCCTTAGTGGCAAATGCATTTTTTATGTATAAAACTAGAAGCCAGAGTTTACTGTGCTAGCTGAAATACCAACTGAAACAGTGTTTAGGAGGGGTTTTTTGAGGGTGGGGAAGCACTTAGTTAAATTTATTCTGGACTATAAATACATCTCTCTTGTATATTACTTGGCTTATTCTGAACTTTTATTCCATTTTCTGATTATGATGAGATTAGAAAATGCCATGGGGAAGCAGGAGATGACTCATAGAACCAATGTCATCATCATTACATTTCTTGCACTAAAACTCCTTTTGTCATGCCAAAATACACAAGACACTGCTATGAATTCCAGAGCACATCATAACACCTCTTACAAAACGGATGTCATGGATAGTAATAACTAGCCCCTTAAAACTGCTAATCATGAGCAATATTACTAATTAATATTTGGTATGGAAATTATCAAAGATTATTAGGCTTGAAGGTAATGTCAACATATTGAGGTTTTGCTCTCCCCATATCTAAATCTTTTCCAAAAGATAATGTTTTTAATAAAAAAGAAATTGCTATTTTCTTCAACATATTCATTTCATATACTTCATCAAAGTTCCATGCTTTAAATTTTTTGATGGATTTTAAACGATGATGATCACAATTTCCCATATTATTACCCACCTTTCTTTCCCATTTAAACTGACTTTGAATATTTTTTATTATTCTAGAAAATAATACCTGACATTTTTAAAAAAATATTGGTTCTAGTTTTAATACTTAGTTCCATTTTATGATTTACAAACTCTACCAATGTTATATCTCTCTTCCTGACTTGAACTATGTCATTTGTTCTGTTTTTACTAAAGCCATTGAATTAAAGTATACCCCGAGGCCTAATTTGTTTAGGCATTTAAAGGGAATTGCCTAAATCACTATGTTTATTGTGTTGTTCAGTAGAATATATTTTTCAGCCTCCATTCTCCAGAGAGATATCAAGCTAAAGAGTTTTCAAATACAATTGTTTTTCTACAATAAGTACAACATATGTGTTAACACATGTTCAGGGCTCTGTTTCAAGGGAGAAAGCAGAATCTTTATCAAGAAAGCTATAAAGCAGCATAAGAGTTTCATATTGATTAGGTTCCACAGAGTCAGATTCATTGCAATATAAAATGTACAGACATATGTTTGACACCTTCAGCAATAATCAGGAGGTAGCTCTTCCAAGGATAGTTATACATTCTTTGATCTGATTCATTCCCTTCTTTGCTGTATTTTCTTCCCCTATTCTACTTTTCCATACCGTATAATTTTTGTATTCAGTCATATCATAAATTCCAATAATTTTTTGTGTGCTGATCATCAGCAGTTTTAATTTGTTCTTGTATGGATTGGTTCTTCTTACAATCTGTGGAACTATTAATAATAAGCTCTATAATACAGAGGTACTTCTCTCTTCTTTTCCAAGAAGACACTTTTTTCTCAGCCTCCAGCTTTGACAACTATTCCTGCTAATTGGCTATATTGCTTTCCATTTTCACAATCTGCATTGTTAAAGATAAAATTTTGTAAGAGGATAGTTCTGAGTTTATAATTGTCTTTCTATACAGGATAAATTTATCTTTCGCTCCCCATCACACTGTCCATCTTTATCTATTCCTAAATTCAAAAAACCCAAACTATCCACACTTTCACTTCTTTCCCACCAATGATAACATACAGTTGCATTTTATATTCCTGATAGAGTAACTAAGATAATTAATTGTTTTACATGATAGTAACATTGTTGTCTCCTCAGTGCAAATTTATAACACTTTCAGGTGTTTAGATTTGAACAATCCTCTGAAAAGTTAGTCAAAAGTCCCTGAATAACCATGGTAACAATGAGAATGGCTATTAAGCATGCAGCTTAAAATTAGAATTCTCTTCAGGAAGAATACATTTGGGCTTAAAATTGTTCACTTGATATTTTAATGGAAAGTAGATAATTAGGAAAAGGTTAACTTTTTGCATCAGTGTACAATTTACATATATGCCTTCAATAATTCTTTCAGGTACTATATTCTGAAAAAAACTATGTGAAACATATGGTATAGAACTAGTTCTCAGTACACAGTTAACAGGGTCAAAACTGTATTATAGGAATACTAAAAACAGGTCAAGATGATACAATAATTTTAAAAACCCTCATAGGTCCTGGTCTTGCAAAAGATTAAATGAAACTAACTGCTGTCTACATTGTAGAAATTTCCCATTTTGCCTATTTAGTGCTTGAGAAAAGAAGAGGGAGAAGAGAATGGAGAGAGAGAACATCAGAGAGAGCTGGAATGAAAGAGCACTTGAAAAATCCCACTCACCATTTTAAATTGCAATATAGTATTTCTAGTGGTACTGAACATGCTTTCCTAATACTCATTTCCTATAGGACAACTATGCAAGCAAGCACAGCAGTTAGGCTTCCTCAAAGTTCATACTGTGCAAACAGCAATGAAATAAAATAGGAAATAGTCTGCAGTGCAGCCTCTTACACCCATGCTCTGTAAACACTTGTATGTATTTCCACATACACCAAATAGCAATACTTCAAACAGTGCTATTTGGAAGCATCTCTTGAATGTCCAGAATTGAAAATGGAGCAAAAATTTGATGTTTGATGTGCTGTTTTTGAACTTTGTAAGTTTTTTCTTCACCATACCTCCTGGGTTGCTTTATGATCTCTGGGGCATGCAGTTGTAGAAGGTTCTTTGTTGTTGTATTTTCCCTTCATAAAAGACTTTGTCTCTCTTTTAAGCAGCATAAGTGTGTTCTAATACTACTGATCATTGACAAAGGAGAAGAAAGGGAACTCAACATACAAACCCCACCACACTGCAATTAGTTTGCTTATTCTCTGACTTTATTGATTATGTGTCACTAGAAATGTCTGCAACTAAGCATGTTCTGACAACACATTTTAAATGAAATACTTGTTGAGGGATCTTTTTAAGACTCAAATGCCAACATGCAGTTTGAGACATATTGCCTTTAAGGAAAGTTAGTTCAAAGTTAAAGTACAAATGCAAGACAATAAGCATATAGATAGGAGAACAAGGCTCTTAGAAAATTAGTAAATGTCATGCCCTAGTTGCGGTCTCAGCACCCCCCAGAGAACTCGTTGGATAACGAGCTCGAGGAGCAGGAGGGTTCAGCCAACATGCTGGACTTGCCATATATATATATATATGTAGGTCCAGGTGTGTCCGCATCTTTTCCCGTGTAGAGAACACACCTGGACCAACATACCTGTACCCATGAAAATCTACTTGCTAGTCATGACTACATCACAGCCACCCACTCAGGACATCACATCATAAAACTCAGAAAATCACACCACTAGAACTCAAAAAGTTACA